>NESQ01000253.1:0-137481 GCA_003070745.1 Tuber borchii
GGATGCGAGCTCCTATTATAGTCACTATTAGCAAACACTATATTGATATACGTGCAGATAGCTTCGGCTGAGAATCCAGTTAGAAGTACCATGGATTTCCAGTTAGCAAAATAGAGAGTTAAGTATCTATCTCTAGCTGGGATTGGGCCAGGGGAGACAGAAGCTGGAGTCTTGGCAAGTTGTTGCTGTTGCCTCAGTTGATTACCACATGCATCTTTTCAGGCAACCTCAACCCAAGAAATAGCAGTGCATACAGCTGAACCAGATATGACAGGTCTAGTGGCAGTGAGAACCAAGATAGGGTCGTCTATTACCAACTTGCGGGGCATTCGTAGTTCAATTGCAGTCGGAAGGTTGGGTAGTGGCAGGAGCAGGGACTAGAGTAGGGGCAATGAAGGTAGCAGGAGTAGCATGAGTATCTGCAGGTAGTGTGGGGCCCATCATATTCCCATCCTTGGCATTCTCTAGAGAGTCAATATATTATTGTAATCTTTGTATCAACTGTTTTAAAGAAGTTATATGTCTGGCCATCTAGCTCATCATATCTAGCAGCTTATTGTGACCATCTCTTAGGAATTGTATGTCTCCTGCAACAGCGTGAAAGTACTAGTAAATTTTGTCACCCTGAAAGTGAAAATGATGAG
This sequence comes from Tuber borchii, assembly GCA_003070745.1. NCBI lineage: Eukaryota > Fungi > Ascomycota > Pezizomycetes > Pezizales > Tuberaceae > Tuber > Tuber borchii. The sequence continues at coordinate 645 of NESQ01000253.1, forward strand.
TAGAAACATCCTCCAGGGATCTAACTGAGTAGTTATCCGAGGATTGTGAGTGGAGGAAAGCATGACCTATCTCAATATTGCCGAGTGGATTCATCATGCTAATCAAAACACTTAAGGTAGAAGGAGTCAGCCTTGCAAATGAAGAGAGGAGGGAAGACTCCAGGACAGTATGTATGCTATCACCAAAGCCAGTCATATTGGTGTTCTTACTGTCACTAAGTGATATTAACACATCATCCGCATCCTGAGAGAATAGCACCAAAAAAGAGGAGAAGGAAGATTCAACACCTGGAGAACTAACAGTCAGGGAGGGTATATAGGGGTGGGCCTCAATAGTACTAACAAAATGAATACCACATCTCAAAACAGGTACAGGGGCTGGAAATAGCGGGGGGTTAGCCAGTAGGTATGAGTAAGACTGGCCAAAACTAGAACTACCAAAGCCACCAAAGCCAACTTGAGTGACAGAAGAATGAGGAGAGAACTCATCAGTTAGTTGATATGTCTTATTGGACAAGGTATTCAAATGAAAGTATGGGCCGTAAAGCTGGTGTTCATCAGATGATAATACATGTATTACCAAGTAGGAGGGAGTTGAGCCGTAATAGGACGACGATTGGAAGAGCTGTCCCAGCACCGCTGGTACCACATGAATGGTCGAAGGTGAGGGTGGAGCAAGGGTGGGGGTCGCCGACATGGGCTATGACGAAGAGGAGATCATAGTGTCTGAAGCAGCAGAGTCAAGACTACTCCCTGAGCTAGTAAGCTGGGAGGGATTGAAAGCAATATCAGAGGGAGCATAGAAGGAGTCATTTAGCTGTTGATAGGTGTATAGCACCAGGGTCGAGCTGCAGTCAAAACGACAGTCTGGAGAACAACTATGAGATAGGAGGACCATGTTTGCAAATGCTTCAATAAGAGCAAAATCATACAATTCCATGCAAGTGACCAAGTCCTGAACCACAGCATTATAGTAAGGGGCAGCGTTTTGGTATCCTTCAGGGTATAAAAATTCCATCGAGGTGTAGGTACCTCCAGGAGCAGTGTAAATGGTTCAGCGCACAGCAACCGGACCACGACCGCCAGGAGGGGGAGGAAAATCCAAACAAGTGGCCATGCTCAGGGCTAAAGACAAACAAATAATAAAACAATAATCAATAGCCAATGAGGGAAGTTAGTGGAAGGGTTGGCATAATAGTGGGAGGGCTTATAAGGATTTAGGATGCAAGCCTGTTAAGGGTATAGCGAAGGATAGTGAAACGGAGGGGAAAAGGGTCAAGATTTAAAGGGATTTGGAGCTATGGATGCCAGCGCCTTCAATAGGGGGATCTAGCTAGTTCGGCGCACAGGTTGCTAGGCTAAGAAACACTCTGTAAAGAGTTAGTAACAATACACAAACTCTTTTCGTTCACCCTTAGGCGGGTAAATGCCTGCCTAGATGATTTCTTGTCTCTAAGTACTTCTCAGAAGATAACAAATGGTCCTGTGATAAGTAGTTCAAATGGAATATAATGTAAACAATCTAGGCTGTTTATTGAAGCAGGTTTGGCAAACAGACCTGTAAATCTGATAAAGTTAGAAGTGAAGTAGAGAAGACAAAAGGTTTTATTAGGAGACTAATTGAGATTAGGGTAGTTTTGAAGCATTATTCATGAATCATGATCCTTTTGTTCCTAGACCGAATTTTACGGAAAATTAGCGTGCCGTGGCGCAGAGAGTGAGGAATGACTAACCATTTTCACGAAATACTAGGAAGGGATAATTATCAACTCCCCCAAATGACGCTAGCCAACCATGGTTACTAAATCCACCTGGGGCATACGGGGGCACTTTTCAACTTTTGTTACCCTAGCGACTCTCTTGCCAGACCAGCTAAATCCCCCTAATGGTGGAAGTTTTGAGGGGTTCATGAGGCGCTGCACTGGTGCCGGTATGATACTCTATTAGTTTCTGGTGCGGCAATGAGGGGGCCCAAAACAATATTTCTACTCGTAGAGGAGCAATCTGCTGTGTCACACACTGCATCATTTACCCGTAACTCTCATCGAGTTAGAGTTGCAGGGGATATATTGGTGGCCAAGAAATAACAGGATTGAATACCGGTAATATGGGTTAATATTCAGCTTGGGGCGGTAGACTGGCAGGGCCGCTTGCACTGCTCTTCATACGTAGGATGGGCATGCCTAGAGCGGAATTGGGTTGCTGTTCAATGCAGCAAAGTGAACATTTTGTAGGCCGATTAATGCAACTCCTGATGCTGGTCAACTACCGGTATTGTACCGTGCTAGTACCGTAGCAGCAATCGACGAACGGGCACAAAAGAGTCTAGATGAACCAATAAAATATTTGGGAAGATCCCTAAGCTCGGGTATCCCTTGGGCGGTGTGAAACAGTAAAATTCGGTTCCAGGCACACTCAGAATTGTGATTCGTTGCAAATTAATGGCTGCCATGATGCCGAGCCACTTTGGACGTTAAAAATCCGATTTTATTACTCAAAATAGCTCGGTCATAACTTGTTTGAGCGCCCAACTGGCTCGGCATCAGCCATTAATTTGCAACGAATCACAATTCTGAGTGTGCCTGGAACCGAATTTTACTGTTTCACACCGCCCAAGGGATAGTATCAAGACTGAAGCTGAAATCTGGGGTAGATTCTGAGAATTTATAAATTCTGCTCTTTCCTAAAATCTTAACAAAGCCTTTGATTGAGCTTTCTTCTCATTATCCCCCCCTCCGCGGATCCTTTTTAAGCCAGTTTGGCGGTGGCTCCACATAGTTATTATGGAATAATATTTTTGAATTTCAATCTTCGATTTCTCGCTTATTTTTTAAGGTTGGATGCAGCCAAGAAAGTGCCCGAAGGCTCACGTTTCGCTCTGATTGGTCCTGATATTCTGAAAGCATGGGGCAATTGCATACGATGGTTGTCTTGTCTATTTCTCAACGCTTTTACGGACAGAGAGAGAGTGTGTGTGTGTGTGTGTGGTGGATACGAAGCTGCCATACCTCGTCGGGCTATGATGGTCCACCCATCCTACTCAATTCAATATTCCCACGAAAAGCTTGCGCTTGAGTTGCGCTGCTGTAGCCATGTCCCTCTTCCCTTTTTAAATCCCCCCCCTCCTCCTTTATCCCTTTTCTCTTTTTAAATACTCTCTCTACTGAATCTACCTGCCATCCCCCCATATCTCGCTCGACTCTCTACTTATCTCTCTTATCCAAACATCAGGTCCGATTGAGAACCCACAAATCCTCAAGATGCTTATTCTTCGTGCTGTGGTCAAGTCAAGCCGTTCCCCGCTCCTTGTTAGGACGGGTGTGAATGGTGTGGCCGGTAGGAATAAGGTGAGGTCGTTCGTTGCGGTGGTAGGAATGCCGACCGTAGGATGCTTGCTGACAGGGTCCCGATGAGCATTCAGCCTATTGGTGGAGTCTCGTAAGCCTAAACCATCCCGTTCATTAAGCAGTGACGTACTTCGCTCGATTCAAATTCTTCATGCTAACGCTCTCTATACAGTCCGTTCACTTTCTCAGCCTTTGCTTGCAGACCCCACACCGAGGAAGTGCCGTCAATTCCCAAACTTTATGAATATTCCACAAGACCGGATATGCCTATCCGAGTGGTGAACATCTCCTTCTTGTCTCAACGGTGTTGGTATGTTTATATACTGACTTTGTCCCTAATTTAAAGCCCCTGACCCCGGATAACGAAACCGCACGCTTCCATCGCCATGAATACGTCCCTGAAGTTCAGCGTCCACACAAGCCTGTAATCTTCACAATCAATGAAGATCCCGCAGTTGTCTCTTCGGAGGTCGGTGCCGTCCTAGGCAACGCCGATGCGGAAGTCTACATCAAGGAGATGAACCCCGATGTTCCGGAGATGCCCAAGAGCGAGAAGGTGGAGTTTTAGTGGTTTTTTTTCTTTCTTTCTTTTTAATTCTCTTACCTTGATTTTGTTCTGGTTTTAAGGCGCTCTGTTTATTCATTTTTACTATGACGGTAATTAGGAAAAAAAAAATGGTAAAAGGATCAATCAAAGGTTGGGAAAAACAAACGGGGAGGTTCAACTTATGATTTACGATTATGTTCGGGTACGATTTTAACTTGCGTGATTAGTTATTAGTTATGTTAGGCACTTGGTGATGGATATATGCATTAGGTTGATTTTATATAATTGATCCTCTGGAGGAACCTTATGTTTTGCATTGTAATTTGAAGATTTAGATTACGTGGGTTCATGGAAGTCTGTGATTGTAGTTATCCGTGGTGCCTTATCTGACGCTAGCGTAAATCTATGATATTGAATGCAATGCCATAGGATAGCGCTTCGTGATACATCGCTCTCCTGCTTGGGAATGCATCCAGTACTGGTATCGTAACCTGACGGCCTCCTATACTGTATATTGAGACGCGGCTTTCCCTACACCTGTATCTGGGATAAAGTATCTGAGGGTGAGATGCGGTTAGGTTTTCCGAAGTTGGATGGCCGTGTATCATAACAGTGGCCGTATCACTAGATACAGGGTACAGTATCGGGAAAGCTCGAAGAGAGAAGAAATGTACTGGGACGTTGTAGTCGCCTCTCCTAGTAAATCAGGGCACTATCGGAGACCTTCCGGTGATGGGCACTCTTTTGTGGCAATTGGCAGAAAGGATTATGCGTATCACACTGGGATGAAAGCAGGAGGAAAATAGGATGAAAACACAATGCGGAAAAATCAATCACACGATTCCAATTCTCCGGTGAATTCTAGCGCCCGAGCACACTTTTCCCCTGTTCATGTCTTCCTTCTACTGTATGCACATCCTCATTGGCTAGGGGCAGGAGTTGACCACCGAGTGATACTCTATGCTAGAGTGTCATTCTGCCAGTAAAGTGCAGTTTCTCTCTCCCTAAGCTGGCTACGAAAGTACTATATGCTACTGAGATAACAGCCTACATGTATTCGCTATCTCCACGCATAATGACTTTTCTGACAGCTATCTTTTCGATTAAAAATATATATAATAATATTATTATTATTATAAAAAATAAAAAAAAGGCACTAAAAAACACCAAATGTCACTCGGGATAGACGTGTGCCCTGTATCCGGACACTGATGCTGTAAATCTACTTACCATGACTCCTTCTACCGAATTCCTATCATACCGCTATACTCTCTTCCCCTTCGTTTTCTTGGTCACGCTTTATCATACCTACGTACAATAATGTCGGTCTAGGGCTTTGCTCACGGCGTCCACTAGCGCCTCCCCGCCAAGCCGTCTGCGGCATTGCTTCCACCACTATCAATAGCCTCACTAAAAATTTGTCAAGGCAGTAATGTTTCTTCCATTCTCAACCTTCCACTTCCCCATTCCCTCGTCACTCCCTCACACAGCAGAGTTCTCTTAAGAAGAAAGCAGCGCACGATGACTACGGTAGCAGGAGACCCCACTCTCCCCGCTTGCAAAGTCGTCTACGCCTCCACCGTGGCCGAGGGCATACTGGAGGAAGTCAAAGTCTCAATGGAGAGGCTGGGGCGGGCACCGCTGTTGGTTGGGTTCCTGGCGAATGCAGATCCCGCGGCGAGGATGTATGCTAGTTGGACGGGGAAGACATGTTTGCAGAAGTTTGTGGGCTCTTTTATTTATTTATTCATATTTATATTTTATTTCCGGGGGTGCTAATCTGCTGCAGTGGAGTAAGGTTTGAGCTTAGGGAGGTAGATAGGGATGACCTTGAGGAGAAAATTATCGCGGCGAATATGGATGATGCGGTTGGGGGAATTATTGTTTATTATCCGGTTTTTGGGAGTAGTCAGGTTTGATATTCCTCCTGATGCAAGGTTGTGGGATTAATGAGAAGTAGGACGCATACCTCCAACAGATCACTTCTAAAGAGAAAGATGTTGAAGGCCTCTCACACGCTTACTTGTTCAACATGTACCAGAATATCCGCTTCCTCGACCCGGAAAAGTTGCAAAAGTCGATCTTACCGTGCACACCCCTGGCTATTGTCAAGATCCTCGAGCACATCTCCGTATATAACTCCATCCTGCCTTACGGCAATAGGCTCTTTGGAAAGACTGTCACTGTCGTCAACCGCTCGGAGATCGTGGGACGTCCGCTTGCAGCGCTGTTGGCGAATGATGGAGCGAACGTGTACTCTGTTGATATTAACAACGTGCAGTACTTTACCCGGGGTGCGGGAATCAGGAAACGGCAGCATCAGGTTCATGGTACGGAGTTGAAGCTCGAGGATGTGGTACCCAAGAGTGATGTTGTGATTACTGGAGTGCCGAGTAAGGAGTATAAGTTTCCCGTGGGGTTATTGAAGGAGTATGCTTCTCTCGCTGCAGTATTAGGGGTTACGTGGCTGACGTGAGTTGTCATAGCGGAGCAATCTGCGTGAACTTTTCTTCGGAGAAGGTATGCTTCCCATGACTCCCTAATTGGATTATGATAGGGGGGGGGCTTGGAGGGTTAACGTGGAGTGTATAGAATTTCGGGCCAGAAGTGAAGGAGAAAGCGTCGATATATGTTCCGGCCATTGGGAAGGTCACAATTGTGATTCTCCTTAGAAATCTTGTGGTATGTCTATTTGCTTTGATGGAGATTTGGTGACTTGGATGCTAATATTTGGTTGCAGAGAGTTGTGGAGAACCGAGAGCGGAGAAAGGCGGCGGCAGATAAGGAGAGTTTGTAGATGTTTTTATAGAAAGCGTAATTGATTTAGTAGAGCTTGCATAGAGGCTTGTTTGATATCAATTGGACTTATTTCTTGCGGGTTTTGATGAGATTGGGTACCAGATTACCGGTACCGCAATCTGGTGGAAAATCTGCTGTTTCCATCCGACTCTCACTTTGGAGGCTTGGAGAACGCACTTTTGACCCTGGGGCTGAGTGTATTTGTTGATGCTACAGTACTACATTTTATTTCATACATGCGAACCCCTGTACGCAAGCATACGGCCTACGAACTACGTGAGGGGTCAACTGCCGCATTGATAAAATGTCATGCCGTGACGGTTGGTTTCAGTTGATGTTCCCGTTCGGAGTAGATAGGCCGGGTAACCATTGGTACTGAGCAATTCTTTCCCGTGACTTTTGTCGGTATGAGACCGGTAAATACCGGTACGGTAATAATTATCATACAGAAAAAAACATGTACTCGGGGGATGCCAAAAGTCGGGCGCACATGCACCGTCACTACTATCATACAACCTCAGTGTTTGAAATTAAAACTCGTCACACAAAACCAGGATAGGGATTTAGAACAGTTAAAGCAGAGAGTTGCCAGTTTGGAACAACATTAGATATCAACTACAGTTGAAAGTCTCAGGAAGGACATAGTTCTTCTTAGAGAACAGCTTAATAAGAAGGAAAAGGAGTTGGAGGTAAGAGAGAGGATGTTGAGTATTTGATGAGAAGAAGAAATGATAGCTTTTGTGATAACCTTGAAGAAAAGGTTGACGACGATATACTAAGGAATGTCTACCCCAATTACGGGAAAGAGGAATGGTATAGGAGGGGAGGATTTGGGGAAGTGGGAAAGAGATAGAATACTGGTTGACCCTAAAGGTTTGAGGAGTAAGAGGAAGGTTATGGGGAGAAAATTGGTGGCATGTAATAGGAAGTGGAGATTGGTAGAGTAGAGGCTGCATTGGAAGAGTAGTGATTTGGTGTTTGTGAGGCTTGGAGGTGATTGGTGGATAAGAAGGAAAGAGATAAGAGGAGGGATATAAATAAGATATCATATATGGTGGTGGCGTTAATTAGAGGGGTAGAGGACAAGGAGAGGATAGTGAAGAAAGAATTAAGGAGTTTGTGGCAGTAGAGCCTGCCAAGAGGATGGGTAGGTGGGGATTCATCAAGAGGACATTGACAGACAGGGTTAGGGAAAATGGACTGAGAAGTCAGAAGGTGATAAGGGTAATTGAGAAAGTGAAAGCAAGGTTGAAGGCTATTATCGGGGTAGCGTGATGGAAGAATGTTATTAAGCTATGGCGCTAATCGCTAATATGTGCGTAGAGAGTATCGTCAAGGGAGACGAATATTTCAAGATAAAAGTAATGGTGTAATAAGAGTTTTTTTAAAATATGTAACGTGTATATATTGTTGAGTTCTCTTCTTCATTGCTTGTTGTTTGTATAAGCTTCGAAGATACCTCGATATTTATATTCGGCGTCTGGGTGTTCGCGGGCTACATAATCTTTTCATATAACCAAGTACCTCTTACTCTTTTCACCGACTTCCACAGAAGTGCGAACCCTGTCTGACCCTGAAAACCTCTACACCTATACGCGACTTGTAGACACATAAGAACTTTTATTCTACGATAGTGTGGACACTTCTCATAGTGTTCGTATGATCATTTATCTGAAACGAATTAAGTTACGAAAAGTCACCCACGTTTGCTAACGCAGAGAGACTACCCGCTGAACCAAAGATGGCCAGTCTTCTTATATTAGCTCCGTCAGAAATCAGACTGTATATGCATCTTATAATTTAATCTACTAGCATTATATGACTCTTGACTATGAATCAAACCAATGGTTACAATTATAGTTATCGGTCTTGTCCTAACCGGTCCTTTGGGGGTTCCCCGACCCGCTTCCTGGGTATAGACGATTCTTCTAGTACTGGGCGACTTTTCAGACTAAAGCGTGTAACTTTCATGCAGTTTTTGTCCCATTACTTAATGACCACTCTTCGATCCTCTATCTTCGAGGGTTTGTAACTCTATGGGACGTTGTTCGATTCGGATACTTCCACTTGCATAAGGTAGAGGCTTTGTTTTTTTTTATTTTTATATCATGTATTCATTGTTAAGGTACAGGAACTTGCATGCAGGGCTAGCTATGGTGTAAGAAAACCTTAATCCCAAAACAAAACAACAAAGTAAAACCTCAAACAAACTCTCCAAACTGTGTCGAGTACTCGACACAATACCAACGTATGGAATTCAACAAAAAGTAAAATCAAACCAACACAAGCTCAGCAAGAAAAATCATAAAACAATTATTGATGAAATAAAACAAACATTTTTAAATCAAGTAGGACGTAAGGGAGAAGACTCAAAAAAACCCCTGGCTGCCAGAGAAGAAGGAAAAACCATAGACACAGGTGACGACACCTCGTAGGAAGCCATGGTGGGGGGAAAATTAGTGCACGTCTCATTAATGTAGGAGGCGAGCCCTAGTAGGAGTTGAGCGGAGGACCAAAGTGGGGAATCTTCCCCGACAGAGAGTACACCTTGAAGGTGGTGGGCCCTAGGGATATCCTTGGCTCCGCAGCGGAGGACGGCGTGGTTGAAGGTCTCATCTTCTTCGCCGCAGAGGGGGCAGAGGGGAGAGAGATCAGGTTCGGACCAGGAGGGGTGGGCAGCCAAGATAACTTTTCTGAACCCACATTTGATGGATTTGGCCGGCCATGAATTTGCCAAGGCCCATGAAAGGGTGTGGTGTCATCGTAAGAGGGTAACGGTAGTATGCCGGCGGGGCTGCGGAAGACTTCCACGATTCTAGCATCATGGCCCGAGCCCTGTGTTGAAGGATTCGATAGGAGGCCCGCATAAGGGCCTCTGATGGGAGGTCCTGGAGATCTGGAAGCAGAGACGATCCCAGCAAGTGGAGAACGGAGGACCCCTCAATGAGTGGGAGGACCAGGTGGGTGAGGGAATCAACTGGCAAATGGGTTCTGACAGGAGGTTTCCGTTCCGGGGTGGACCAGAGGAGGGGCCTGACGTTAGGGTCCAGCCCAACACAGAAGGAGCTTAGGTGCTCTTTCTCTCGGTCTGGGAGAGCGGAGGGAAAAGTATGATGAAGGCGGGCTGCGGCCGGATTGATGGTAGAGGGGGAGCAACAGAGTCGTAAGGCCACCATACGGCGCCTGTGCCCCAAGAGCACTGAAAGGGGAGGGAGAGCAGCCTCGGCCACTAGGATGGTGGTGGGAGTGGCCCTGAAACAGTTAGTGACCCATCTTTACACGTGGTGCCAATGAACGTCCATCTTGCGGAGGGGGCCCTTGGTCGGAATGAAGAGATCCGCCCCATACGACAAGATGGGGAAGATAAGTGAGTAAGCCAACTTGTGGCAGAGGTGTGGTGAGGCCACGGATCCTGAACCTGACAGTCTCCTGACTGCCGCGAAGTCAGCTTAGGAGGAGGTGAGGCGCCGGGAAAAGTGCGCAGTAGTCGATATGTTTGGGAGGAACCAGTAGCCCAGCCAGCGGAGCTGACTGGCTGGGAAGAAAACCTGGCCGTCCAGGGTGATAGGGGGGGGGGCTTCAGATCACCCGGCTGGTCCCTCTGATGTGGGGTACGCCAGTGAATGAGCTCCGTTTTAGGGATGGAGAAGCCGACCGTAACTGCTGTGGCTTTGGCTTTCATAACCCCAAAGGTTTTCTGAAGCAGCCTAACATTTGTACGGTACAAAGAAGAAGCAACGGTCAAAGAAAAATCATCAACATAGGAGAGAATAATTCCCCTAGAAAGAAAAACGTGCAAACAAGAAACATAAATCACAAATAACAACGGAGAAATAGGGGACCCTTGGGGGGTCCTAACAGTAAGGAAGAAAAAACCTTACCAGAGCCCTGAAACAACAAACAGCAGCTTCTGTCAGTTAAAAAGGAAAACACCCAAGAAATCAACTAACGATTGATTATCTTCCTGCGAAGAAGGGAGCTAAGGATAGAGGCGTCGATATTATCAAAGCCACCTTTGATGTCGAGGAAACGGGAGGAAACTTTCCTGTGGGATCTCTGCAACGTCTGCACGGAATCAACTAACGCAGTACAAGCGTCAAAAGAGGAAAGTGTTGGGAGCGAGCCACACTAATTGGGGAATAGGAGCCCTTGAAAACGGGGAACAGCGGAGAGGCAGGAGGTGACGATCCTTTCCAGGATCTTAGAGACAGTTTCCAGTAGCACAATAATGGGGAAGGAGGCTAGGGAGGCATAGGAGGCCTTACCAGGCTTATCTAGGACTACTCCATGAGCACGCTTGAGGGAGGCGGGGTGGTGGCTGTACAAGAGGAGTGGGGCCAGGAGCAAGGTTAGGATTTGGGGACAGGCTTTGTGGAGCGCTTTCCACACGGAGTAAGGAATAGAGTCTAGTCCGGGGGCGGAGGAAGGAGAGCATTTTGAAAGGGCCAAAGCATCTTCTTCAGCAGTGAGGATCGGGGCTTCTTGAAGGCAGCTGATCTGGCAGGCAGAGAAGGAGCAGGCTGGGGGGGGAAAAAGTGGGCCAAAAGTGAACCGTTGATGTCCGTCTGGGTGACAGCATCTGGGAAAGTAGGAAAACGGGAGACGGGGCGGCCTAGAGAAAGCTTCTTGACCGTCCAGATAGAGCAGGGGGTAGCATCTGCCAGTAGGGACCTCTAGTGAGTGCTTTTGGCTTCCTTAATGGCCTTAAAGTACCCATTTTTGGAGAGCTTGGCCGCAGTCCTGTCCGGAGGGTAGAGGGTAGCCCTGGCTGTACGGGATGCAGAGTGATACTCGCGGCGGAGGAGGGTCAAAAGAGGAGACCACCAGGGTTTTGATCTGCTGGAAGGGCGGGAGAGAGGAGTATGAGTGATCAGGGGCGAGGTTACCGAGCGGAGAGCGCAGTCAAATCAGGCCTCGAGGGCAATGAGGGGGGGGTTAACCCGGGGGGGAGAGAGAGTCAGGTCAGCTAAAAGGGGGGAGAGAGACACCCAATCAGTCAGAAGCCAGTTGGGAGTGGGGGGGGGAGGGTGCAGCTTAGGGTGCTGAAGGTAAATAGAGATAGGAACATGGTCTGAACCGGTGGAGGGAAGAGAGGTGTCCCAGCCATGGACGAAAAGATGTAGCAATGAGGAAGAAAATGCAAAGTCAATGACAGAGGGCCTGCTAGTGCCTCCAAGGGGAAACCTCGTGAAGACGCCCGGGCTGTTTAGCAGGGAAAAACCTAGCTCGGAGGCCCTTTGAAAAAAAGGAATAGAAAAGGCCAACTCCTCTGTGGAGTGGCGACGAGAGGGGGCCGCCAGGGGATGATGCAGATTAAAATCGCCAACAACTAAGAGAGGAAGAGCAGATAGAGGAAAAGCTACTAAAGACAGCACTGAAACCATACCACGCCTTTTGGCTGGAAGATTATACAAATTTAATATGCGAAAGGAAGGAAAGCCAACGCCAAATAAATTATTTGCAAACACATCAAGTGTAAACACATCCGACCACCTCATAGGGGAGGGAAGGACCGAAACTTCTTTCTGAAAAGCCAAAGAAAGATGAAAGGCAACTTTGGGCTTGGGGGCTGCAGAGGAGGGAAAATAACTTTCAAAAGCATGAAAAGCAGGGAGATGACCCCTCCAGAAAGGGGGGTTCTGAAGGGCCACGATGGCCAGATAGTTAGGGAAATCACCAAAAGAATTAAACAAGGAAAGAAACACATTCCAGCTCCCTAAGCAGTTGTGTTGAACAAGATGAAGCGAGCGGAGGGGGGCTGGCCCCCTTAGGTTATCAGAAGGGGTGTTAGACATCTACCGGAGTGAGGCCGACGTATCTCTTGGAGCTGGGGAGGGGCTGGGGTCCACATCATCGAGTGGGCGGCCGGACCTTGAGGGGGGGGGTAGGACGAAACGGAAGGCATTGGTCTTGGAGTAACGAGAGGGTCAGTCGCCGACGGGATGGGATGGGGCTCAGAGGTGTTTGGTACTGGTTCCTGAGCCGGGCAGGGAGGGCAGTCTCGGAGGTGTCCATGGCGTCAGAATCGGTGGGGGAACTCAAGGGTGTGATGGGAGCGGGGGGGCGTTTGGGGCAGTCTCTGTTCCTGGCAGAGTGGGAGCCATGGCAGTTGGAGCATCTGGCCGGGGAAGCTACACAGCAGCCGAGGACGGTGGGTAGATTGCCCTCTTTCGGACAGGTGGGGTTTGAGCAGCTGTTAGGCACAGGGCTCCCCGGTAAATTATTGGGGGCAAGTTACCCTACCTCGCACAAAAATCTCCTTTGGAAAAATACAACTCACCCCCCTCCAGCCACGACGTTGGACCGCTAGGTCAACACTGGTCGCCGCGGGAGTTGTGTCCCCTCACCAAAACCCAATTTCAAGATGACCCATCTTGTAACACCGAATACGTCGCGGCCGTCCGTCCGACCGGTTCCTGTTCGCAGGATGTATGAGAGGGCGTCTTCCTCTACTCTATGCAAGTGGAAGCAGCCGATTCAGACGACGTCGCATAAAGTTACAGACTCTCGAAGATATTGGATCGAGGAGTGGTCATTAAGTAACGGGACGAAAACTGCATGAAAGTTAGGCACTTCAGTCTGGAAAGTCGCCCAGTACTAGAAGAATGGTCTATACCCAGGAAGGGGGTCGGGAAACCCCCAAAGGACCTGTTAGCATAAGACCAATAACTATGTTCGTAACCATTGGTTCGATTCATAGTCAAGAGTCGTATAATGCCGGTAGACGAAACCGCAAGATGCACATGCAGTCTGGTTTCTGACGGAGCTGACAAAAGAAGACTGGCCATCTTCGGTTCAGCGGGTAGTCTCTCTGTGTTAGCAAACGTGGTTGATTATTCGTAACTTGATTTGCTTCAGATAAAAGATCGTACGAACACTACGAAGAGGTGTCCACACCATCGTAGAATAAAAGTGCTTACGTATCTACAAGTCGCGTATGGGTGCAGAGGTTTTCAGGTTCAGGAAGGGTTCGCACTTCTGTCGATGTCAGAAAGAAGAGTAAGAGATACTTAGTTATATAGAAAGATTATGTAGCCCGCGAACACCCAGACGCGGAATATAAATATAGAGGTGTCTTTGCAGCTTACACAAATAAGAGGCAACGGAGAAGAGACCTTAACAATATATACACGTTACTACTTCAAACTTTTATCTCACGATTATTTTACTTTAAAACCATTCGTCTCCCTAGACGATTATCTCCCGACACTTCGAAAAGCGATTAGGGCCTTAGCGTGATAACGTTCTTCGATTACGCTACCCCCATAACAGTATATTATTATTCTCTACGTTACCAAGACGAATGAGTCAGACTACACTCTACTGCTCAGCTCTATCTGCCCAAAGATCTTCAACTTCGGAAGAGCAAAGATAGAATAAAATTGAGATAGCTCTTAACTCAATTATTGAACCTCACCCTGAATTCCCTACACCATCCATCACACAAGTCTTGCAATCTGAAGCAAGCACCGAACCCTACTTCGAGACATATCAGTCGTGGACCGATCCACGAAACATGGTCACCACCGAACACCTAAAAACGCTCTATCAATACTTAGAAGGATACGACTTTGTGTGGGAACCACCCACAAAAGACGACTACAAAGTTGAGTGGGACGAGACTCGGACTGCCAAGATCAGAAGACCGTGGTATAATCTGAAAAGATAAGCAAACCCCTTCTTCATCCTACATCATGTCCGGTCTTAACCCAAGACAAGGTGGAGATGAACCTATGGACACAGGCGATGATGAACCAGCCTCGACCGACGCCCCTTCGGTGACAGACACCACCGACAAGCCACACCATTCTAGACAGCCCTCTGAGAATCCTGGAAGCGGTTCTGCATTCATGGCTAGACAAAGGTCCAAACCAGGCCTTCTCGGATCGGCAAAAAACCCCCTCCCTACCGGAGAAGGAGAAGTCCGCTTAATTCAAGTCAGCGAGCTCCTGAATATCTTCGTTCCAAACTTAGCCCACAGCATAGATGCCCAGCATCTAGCCTTTAATGTCCTCACCACCGAAGCCCAACATGCAGCTCAAGAGCTTTGGAAGGTTCGACAACTACTAGCCCAGGGGAAACAATTTGTCGAGGCCGAATTCGCCAAAATCGACAGTCTTATAGGACTAGTCAAGAGCCAGGCTATCAGTGCCCAACAAGCCTTAAACGAAAGGTTGGCCGCACAGGACGAAAGACAAACCCGCCACGAAAATGTCAGCTCTCAGTTAGCAAGTGCTATTGCAGGAGAAGGCTCAGTCTCGTTTACCCGAGATCAGATGCTAGATAAAGCTCTGGAAGAGGTAAAAGCTCAGCACCGACAAGAACTCGGAAACCTGGATCGACAGCTTGAACAGGAAAGACAAGCGCGAAATAGACAAGCTACCCAGCTAGCTGAAATGCAGGAGGCGCTCCAGGGTTTACTCAGACAGGTCAAAGGGAAGCAGAAGAAGTCAGACCCTACACCTGACATGACAGCGACGGCAGGAGGTGGAAATGGGGGACGGCAACCACCGAGAGACCAAGGGGTAGCTGGAAGCCCGGCAGGAGGAGGAGGAAACCAACAGGGAGGAGACGGCAGAGAAGGACGAGAAGGAGGACCTGCCGCCGGAGGTGGAGGAGACGGATATCCTCCATCAGATGATAGTGACAAGTCGGAAGACGATGAAGACTCAGACGATGTCGATGAAAATGCTATCCGAAAACTCGCCAAAATAATGGCCAGGGCAATAGGAAAAACATTAAGTTGACCAGCTCAAATCCCCTTCGTCTACAAACATGACGACCACCAAAACGTCGAACTTTGGTTAATCGCCTGTCGAGACTACTTCAAACGAAACAAGTGGCAATGGAAAAAGGAGTCAGATCGAATCACATACGCTCTTAGCAAAATGGAAGGGAAACAAGTTGCACCTTTCACCATCGACTACCGAAAAGGAATGACTGGAGAACTTGGAGCTACCAAGCAGGAAGGTTATGATCTATAGGAAGTTTTCGCCGAACAAGTCAAACGACGCTTTGGTCCCACACACGAAGCAGAAAAATCCCTCCAATCCATGGAAAATGTCAAATACAAAGGAGACATAAACCAGTAACTTTTAGAGATGGAAAATCTCAATATCCATGTCAAAATGTCCGGAGTGGCGTGGAGGAAAATTATTGAAGATCACCTCCCAGGTGAAGCGCTCCGATGACTGTCAATGCAGGAGTATATACTCGACTCAGAGTGGTTAGACGCTGTCCGGACAGCAACCCAAGCCGAGGAGGATTTCAAAGAGAGACAGGGTTTAAAAGGGAGTAGTCCAGGATCGGCCTCGAGTGGGAAACGAAAGCGAGACGAAGACACCACTAAGGCGACAACCAAAAAACCAAAGAGACAATACTCGGCTAAGAAGAGAGCAGAGTACCAGAAGGGGCAGGCGGCAAAGAGGAAAGAGAAGAAAGAGAAGGCGGCGCCTAGGCAAAAGATCATGCATAGGGTGTGGGCCGCGGCTTATAAGGGGATCGAACAGTCCACCATTGATGAACGGAAAGCTGCTGGCCAGTGCACAAGATGTACACTGACAAATCACGGGTGGAAATACTGTCAGAAGGAAATCAAGGTCAACACAGTAAAAATAAGAAGTTCGGAACCCCAACCTAAAAGGAAATCATTCCAACGATTTAATCGCCCATCGCATCCAAATAGACCTCGGGTAGCCGCCGTGGCTGATGATAGCCGAGGAGAAAGCTCGCAACAGCTGAGTCAAAGGCCCCTGACGTGGACCTTTAATGACGATGACGACGAGCTATGAAGGCTCGCGGGCACCACTGGCGACGGCAAGTGGGTAGTTGGACTATCAATTCCGGAACCGAAATCTCTGAAGAAGTCCTTGAAATGAAACTCGAAGGGGACACTCTAAAAAGTGAGCCTCCATAAGGGTATGAGTGCCGACTTAGAGCCCGGTGGGTTAATAGAAACTACGAGAAGAAGGTCAAGGTACTTAGTCAAAACTAGAGAAAATTGAGAAAGACGAAGTTACTCGGTATCCAGCAAGCGAACCGCGAGAATTCAAGTATCAACAGGGGGGACCCTAGGGACTATCGAATATAGTATCAATCCTTAAGGGACAAAGACTGTTGGAAAGAAAAAGCACGGTTTTCGCTTACAGGATACGGTCGACGAGTGGGTAACAGGCACCAGCATAAGTCACCTGCGTAATAGTTCCCGGAAGCAGGATAAAAAAACCAAGCAAAAAAGGGCCGCCCACAAGGGAAAAACCCCGTAAGTGCTAAGTGGCGCACCATAACAAGACACAATATCGAGTGGTCTTGTCGGCCGAAGCGCGCGACCCCAAATAGACCCTCAGAGTTGGCGTATACGTCCATCAGCACCGCTTCCTGTCACATGAGGACAAATGGGCTCGAGCTGGAGGACGAGAGGAGGTACGGTGGATTCCTCGCCGAAACTGGTGTGGAAACACACGGGACATAAGACCACCATACAGGGCAACGCATCCTAGTGGCGACAACTCCTAGAGAAGCATCAGAATGAAGCGAACCTCCCCTGTGGATGGGAACTCCTCGGCAGGAGGTAAAGACCGCTAGTGGTGGGCTGCCCGATCCAAAAAACAAGTTTGTTTATGTTGCAAAATACTTGCTGAGAGGATATCCTAATTGGTTTTAACTTGACGGTTAGCCGAAGGTCTTGCGTTCAAATCTCAATATTAGCAAAATTATTTAGATTTTCAAAAATATTTGAAGAGGCGACAAGCATGTACATAGGATAGTTTAGCATAGTTTCTCTTACACAAGTTTGTCTGAGGAGGCTTCAAGAGCCGAAACTGTGCGGGCATGGTAACAAACCACCTTAGTTACCAATAAAGCCTCTCAAAATTTAATCATCATGAAAAGATTTATCGAAGATAGGGGCCCAGCCTCTAAGCGAGTAAAACCAACCCCAAAATATTACGATTGTCCCGAAGGCAACGCCGTCATACAACTAAACGAACAAAGCCATAAGATACGAGTTCTGTTAGACTCAGGATCAAACATTTTCCTACTGAATCAAAACACCGCACGAAAACTCAAAATCCCGTACGAAGCACGGGATAACCTCTTACAAATCACGGCCTTCAACGGCGAAATCTCCTCTACGGGAGGAAAATATTTCTCTCTTCCAATTACATTAGAAATTGGAAAAAACAGACATACGACTGAGGTCTCCTGCGAAATAGCCGACGCAGGAAACTATGACATGATTATACCATTAGGATGGTGGTATCAGGAACACCCCATCTCGAATATTCAAGCTCCAAGCCAGTGGAGTTTTGATAGTCCCAAATGCCTCGCCCATGTCGAAGACGAAGGAATAGCGGATATGTTCGAGTGGGACGAGACGGTTGCGTTTAATGAAGAGGCACGAGTAGTTGGAAGAATTGGGACAACCTTCAAGGATGAAGTACAGCTCGAAAGTCTGCCAAAACCATATTGGCAATACAAGGAGCTATTTGAAGAGGAAAAGGCGGAGATGTTGGCACCGAGACGAACCTACAATCATCCAATAGACTTAGAGGAAGGAGCCACTCCGCCGTGGGGACCAGAATACCCAATGTCAGCATACCAATTAAAGGAATTGGATGAATACCTAAAGAAAATGCTGGCACAAGGAAAAATAGTCCACAGCAAGTCTCCCGCTGGGGCGCCAATCCTGTTTATCCCAAAGCCTGACGGAAGGTTACGATTATGTGTCGACTACCGACAGCTCAATAAGCTCACCATCCTAAATAAATATCCCTTATCGCTCATGACAGAACTAAGAGAACGAGTTGCCGGAGCGCAAATCTTCACTAAGCTAGACCTCAAAGATCGCTACCACCTCATATGAATTCGAAAAGGCGACGAATCGAAATCCGCTTTTCGGATACGATACGGCTGTTACGAATACAAGGTCATGCCGGTTGGTCTGGTCAACGCGCCAGCCACCTTTCAAGCAATGATGAATGAAATCCTGAGAGAATTCTTAGACCATGGGGTAGTAGTTTTTCTAGACGATATACTAATTTACTCGAAAAGTCTCAGAGAACTGTTATTGGGGTAGCGTAATGGATAGAGGTTTATTACGCTATGGCCCGAATCGCTAGTGGGTGTTTGGAGAGTATCGTCTAGGGAGACGAATGTTTCAGATAAAATAATAGTGCGATAAGAATTGAAAAGTTGTAACGTGTATATATTGTTAATATCTCTTCTCCGTTGCTTGTTGTTTGTATAAGCTGCGAAGACACCTCGATATATATATTCCGCGTCTGGGTGTTCGCGGGCTACATAATCTTTCTACCTGACTAAGTACCTTCTACTCTTTTCACCAACTTCAACAGAAGTGCGAACCCTCTCTGACCCTGAAAACCTCTGCACCCATACGCGACTTATAGACATGTGAGAACTTTTTATTCTACGATGATGTGGACACCTCTCGTAGTGTTCTTACGATCTTTTATCTGAAGCGAATCAAGTTACGAATAATCACCCACATTTTTCAACGCAGAGAGACTACCCGCTGAACCGAAGATGGCCAGTCTTCTTTTGTCAGCTCCGTCGGAAACCAGACTGCATGTGCATCTTGCGGTTTCGTCTACCGGCATTATACGACTCTTGACTATGAATCGAACCAAGGGTTACGAACATAGCAATCGGTCCTATGCTAACAGGTCCTTTGGGGGTTCCCCGACCCCCATCCTGGGTATAGACTATTCTTCTAGTACTGGGCGACTTTCCAGGCTGAAGGGTCTAACTTTCACGCAGTTTCCGTCCCGTTACTTAATGACCACTCTTCAATCCAATATTTTTGAGAGTCTGTAACTCTATGCGACGTCGTCCGAATCGGCTGCTTCCACTTGCATAGGTTAGAGGAAGGCACACACTCATAGGTCCTGCGAACAGGAACGGGTCGGACGGCCGCGACGTATTCGGTGTTACATGATGGGTCATCTTGACTGTGGGTTTTGGTGAAGGGACACAACTCCCGCTGCGACCAGTGTTGACCTAGCGGTCCAACGTCGGGGCCGGAGGGGGGTGAGTTGTATTTTTCCAAAGGAGATTTCTGCGCAAGGTAGGGTAACTTGTCCCTAATAATGTACCGGAGAGCTCTGTGCCTAACATGAGCTCCCCTCTCCTAAGTTCCGTCCCGGATACTCTTTCAGCTTTCTAACTACTAATTTACAATCCTTTTCGAGCTTAGTATGGTAGAGGTAAAAACCACAAGCGTTTACTTGTCCACCCGTGGAAAACCTTTCGCACACTACTCAACTTCCTCTGGGCCCGGCATGTCTGGATTTTCCCTATGAAACTTATCCAGCTCTTCTCTGGCGTTTTCCAACCCCTCCGGTGGTTCCCAGGTGTTTTCATCTTCGGCGCAACCCTTCCACTTTACAAAATATCGAAGTTCTTTAAACTTCGTATTTCTGCCCCGAACCTTTCTTGTATACGAGATAATCTCGCTTTTTACAATCCTTTCAACTTCCCACTCGAGGTCCCCTTCAACATCTTCGGGTTCTAGCGGTCGTTGCTCTCGGTTCGGCCGATCAGACATCCGATAAGGCTCAAGCAACGAGATGTGGAATACAGGGTGTATTCTCCACCGAGGCGAGATTTCCAACTTGTATGCTCTATTCCCTCTTTTTTCCAATATTTTAAAGGGGCCATAAAGCTTTGGACTTAGTTTTTTCGAGGGACGTTTGGTTCTAATATTTTTTGCATTTAGTATTACCAAATCTCCGACCTCGATGTCCGGCTGTGGAGTCGCTTTTCAATAGTAATATTTTTTCATCGCTTCGCGGGTCTCATTTAACGTCTTGCTCGCTTGATCATGTATCGTCTGCATCCAGTGTTTGTACATCGTCGCGCCTGGATTCTGAGCTTCTCTTTCTTTCATCCACTCTGTCTGTGGGTGAAAACCATAGTTGGCGAAGAACGGTGTAATCTTGTGTGCTACTGTCTTGGAGTTGTTGTAGGCGTGTTCAGCTAATGGTAATAGCTGATACCAGTCGTCCTGGTCGTAATTGACGAAATTTCGCAAGTACCCTTCCAGTACTTGGTTGGTTCCTTCCGTCTGACCATCCGTCTGTGGGTGATAGGCGGTCGACATTCGGCTCTTGATTCCCAGCGTCTTGCACAATGATTCCCAGAATTCGCCCGAGCATTTTGCATCCATATCCGACAGGGTTTCGGTAGGAAGCCCGTGAAGTTTCCAAACTTCTCGAAGGAAGGTATCCGCTATGTCTTTCGCGGTCGCGTCTGTCTTCAAGCCGATAAAATGTGCCATTTTGGTGAAGCGGTCTACTACTACCATAATCTGTGTATGTCATTGAGACTCAGGGAGCTGGGTGATAAAGTCGGTTGAGATTGAGGTCCATGCTGCATAGGGGACTTCTAGGGGTTGAAGCAACCCATACTTGGCATGTCTTGGGGATTTGTTGTGTTGACAATGGTCGCATGATCTGACATAGTCATTGACCCAATCCGTCAGCTTTTCCCAATAGAAATCCCTCGTGATAATCTCGATTGTCTTTTCTTGTCCAAAATGTCCTGCTACCTTGGAGTCGTGGCATCCTTGTGCGATCTCGGTCAGGATGTCCTCGTTTGAGGGAATGAAAAGTCTTCCCTTGTAGTAGAGCAGTCCATCTTCCACGTTCCAATGTTTTGGCATGTCCTGCGCTTTTTCTTTTAATCGGCTTAACTCTTCTTTCCTTCTAGTCCAGTCCTCGTCTTCCTTTCCCGCCAACCGAACTTGGTCCAGGAAATCGTCGTTCATCGTCCGGAGTTGTATAGCCGCAACCATTTCCGTCGATAGCATCGTCTTTTCTTGAGCCAGGCGGGGATGAGAACCAATGTTTTCTTCGTCAAAGTACTCATTATCTTCTTGGTCTGCATATAACATGCTTACCATAACTTTGCTTTCCTTTCCTTGGACGAGTCTTTTAATGGAAAGATCGGTTGACCCAAAACCTTGGTTACCGCGCTCTGTGTCGCTAAGCCGGTCAACTTCCATGGCCTCGCTTGTCTCAATATTTTCGACAATGAGTTGTGCTATGCGATCGCCTCTTTTGAACAGGCAGTTAATGTCTGTATGGTTTCGGAGGATTACTTTAACCTCTCCAGTGTAGTCGGCGTCAATAACTCCTCCTCCTACTGCAATCCCGTTTTTGCTGGCCATTCCACTTCTTGCCGCTAACCTTGAATAGGTTCCTGTTGGCAGTCCAATCGCAATTCCAGTTTCTATCATCGCCTGTCCTCGTGCAGGTATGATACCGTCTTTTGAAGCGTATATGTCATGGCCTGCTGCTAGCTTGGAGCCTTTTGTCCGAGTTATTGCTTCTTTGGATAGCCTTTTTATTCGTAACCGGTTTGTCGCCAATATCCCTCTTGACACCAGGTTGATCTCTAATTTCTTTTTCTGTGATATAATTGAAACCTGGAAATGTTCTGGCTTTAAAATTGACTGCTCCCAATGCGTAGCTCCCCCTTCAGGGCGGTACTCCGGCCGCCTGCTAAAAGCATCTGGTTTGCCGCCTTTGGTTCCTGGTCGGTAAACGATTTTGAAATTGAAGTTTGCTAGCCACTGGGCCCATCGGATCTGGCGAGGGTTCCAAACCTGTGTGGTTAACAAGTATTGGAGGTTCTGATGATCGGTAAAGACAGTGACTGGCTCCTCGGCTCCGACTCGGTAGTGTTTCCATTTCCTAAATGCTTCAAGGATTGCTAAGAGTTCTTTGTCGTGGATCTCATAGTTTCTTTCAGCGTCGTTGAGTTTTCGGGAGTGGAACGCTACTGGGTGTAATCGTTTCCCAAGGTATTGTGACAATAGGCAGCCTAGGGCGAAGTCGCTGGCGTCGGTCTCTACCACTGTCCTTCTATCCGGGTAGAAATGTGCTAGGATTGGCGCAGTCGTGAACCTCCTTTTCAGCTCTTCAAAGGCTTTTTCTTGCTCCTGTCCCCAGCAAAAAGGCTTTTTCACCCCTTTTTCTTGATTTTTTAGGGTATCGGTTATTGGTTTACATATTCCGGAGAAGTTTTTTATGAACCTTCGGTAGAAATTTGCAAACCCAATAAAGATTTGTACCTCTTTTACTGATTTAGGGGCCTTCCATCCCATAATGCTTTCCACTTTCCGCTCGCTCATTGTCACCCCTTCAGTATTTACAATGTATCCCAAGAATTCTACCATCTTGACATGAAACACGGATTTCTTCAGAGAGACCGCAAGATCATGTTGTTCCAATCTTGCGAGTACTGTCTTTACTAAATCTTCGTGTTCTTTAAGACTTTTCGAGTAAATGAGTATATCATCTAGATAAACTACTACTCCGTGGTCTAGGAATTCTCTTAGGATTTCATTCATCATAGCTTGAAAGGTGGCTGGCGCATTAACCAGGACAAACGGCATGACCTTGTATTCGTAATGGCCGTAACGTGTCCGAAAAGCCGTTTTCCATTTGTCGCCTCTTCGAATTCGTATGAGGTGGTAGCCATCTTTGAGGTCTAGCTTAGTGAAGATCTGGGCTCCTGCGACTCGCTCTCTTAGTTCTGTCATGAGTGGTAAGGGATATTTATTTAGAATGGTAAGCTTATTGAGCTGTCGGTAGTCAACACATAATCGTAACCTTCCATCTGGTTTTGGGACGAACAGGATTGGTGCCCCAGCGGGAGATTTGCTGTGGACTATTTTTCATTGTGCCAGCATTTTCTTTAGGTATTCATCTAATTCCGTTAATTGGTATGCTGACATTGGGTATACCGGCCCCCATGGCGGTGTGGCTACTTCTTTTAAGTCAATAGGATGATCGTAGGTTCGTCTCGGTGCCAACATCTCCGCCTTTTCCTCTTCAAATAACTCCTTGTATTGCCAGTATGGTTTCGGCAGACTTTCGAGTTGTACTTCATCCTTGAAAGTTGTCCCAATTCTTCTGACTACTCGTGCTTCTTCGTCAAACGCCACCGTCTCCACCCATTCGAACATATCTGCTATTCCTTTATCTTCGACATGGGCGAGGCATTTGGGGCTATCAAAACTCCACTGACTTGGAGCTTGGATATTCGAGATTGGGTGTTCCTGGTGCCACCATCCGAATGGTATAATCATATCGTAGTTTCCTGCATCTGCTATTTCGCAGGAAACCTCAGTCTTGTGTCCGTTTTTTCCAATTTCTAATCTTATTGGATGAGAGAAGTATTTTCCTCCCGTAGAGGAGATCTCGCCATTGAAGGCTGTGATTTGTAAGGGGTTATTCCTCACTTCGTAGGGTATTTTGAGCTTTCGTGCGGTATTTTGGTTTAGTAGGAAGATGTTCGATCCTGAGTCTAGCAAGACTCGTATCTTATGGCGTTGTTTGTTTGGTTGTATGAAGGCGTTGCCTTCAGGGCAATCGTAATGTCTTGGGGTTGGTTTTACTCGCTTAGGGGCTGGGCCCCTTTCTTTGATAAATCTTTTCATGATAACGTGAGAGGTTTTATTGGTAACTAGAGTGGTTTGTTACCGTGCCTGCACAGTTTCGGCTCTTAAAGCCTCCTCAGACAAACTTGTTTAAGAGTAACTATGCTAAACTATCCTATGTACATGCTTGTCGCCTCATCAAATATTTTTGAAAATCTAAATAATTTTGCTAATATTGAGATTTGAATGCAAGACCTTCGGCTAACTGCCAAGTTAAAACCGATTAGGATATCCTCTGAGCAAGTATTTTGCAACATAAACAAACGTGTTTTTTGGATCGGGCAGCCCACTACTAGCGGTCTTTGCCTCCTGCCGAGGAGTTCCCATCCACAGGGGTGGTTCGCTTCATTCTGATGCTTCTCTTTGACCTGTCTTAGTAAACCCTGGAGCGCCTCCTGCATTTCTGCTAGCTGGGTAGCTTGTCTATTTCGTCCTTGTCTTTCCTGTTCGAGCTGTCGATCCAGGTTTCCAAGCTCTTGTTGGTGCTGCGCTTTTACCTCTTCCAGAGCTTTATCTAGCATCTGATCTCGGGTAAACGAAGCTGAGCCTTCCCCTGCGATAGCGCTTGCTAGTTGAGAGCTGACATATTTGTGGCGGGTTTGTCTTTCGTCTTGTGCCGTTAACCTTTCGTTTAAGGCTTGTTGGGCACTGATAGCTTGGCCTTTAACTAGTCCTATAAGAGTGTCGATTTAGGCGAATTCAGCCTCGACAAATTGTTTCCCCTGAGCTATCAGTTGTTGAACTTTCCAAAGCTCTTGGGCCGCATGTTGGGCTTCGGGGGAGAGGACATTGAAGGCTAGATGCTGGGCATCTATGCTGTGGGCCAAGTTCGGTACGAATATATTCAGGAGCTCACTGACTTGAATTAAGCGGACTTCTCCTTCTCGGGTAGGGAGGGGGTTTTTTGTCGATCCCAGGAGGCCAGTTTTGGACCTTTGTCTAGCCATGAATCCGGAACCACTTCCAGGATTCTCAGAGGACTGTCTGGAATGGTGTGGTTTATCGGTGGTGTCTGTTACCGATGGAGCGTAGGTCGAAGCCAACTCGTCGTCCCCTATGTCCATAGGTTCTTCGCCACCTTGTCTTGGGTTAAGACCAGACATTATATAAAGCGAAGAAAGGGTTTGCTTATCTTTCCAGATTACACCACCGTCTTCTGATCTTAGCGGTCAGAGTTTCGTCCCACTCGACTTCGTAATCTTCTTTTGTGGGCGGTTCCCACACAAAGTCGTATGCTTCAAAGTATTGGTATAGGGTTTCTAGGTGTTCGGGTGTGACTATATTTCGTGGGTCGGTCCACGACTGATATGTCTCGAAGTATTGTTCGGTACTTGCTTCGGATTGCAAGACTTGTGTGATAGAGGGTATAGGGATTTCAGGATGGGGTTCGATAATTGAGTTAAGAAGTATCTCAATTATTTTCTGTCGTTGAACTTCCGATGTAGAAGATTCGGGAGAGGATAGAGCTGACTCGTAGAGAGTGGTCTGACTCATTCATCTCAGTAACGTAGAGAATAACAATATACTGTTATGGGGGTAGCGTAATGGATAGAGGTTTATTACGCTATGGCCCGAATCGCTTGTGGGTGTTTGGAGAATATCGTCCAGGGAGACGAATGTTTAAGATAAAATAATAGTGCGATAAGAATTGTAAAGGTGTAACGTGTATATATTGTTAAGGTCTCTTCTCCGTTGCTTGTTGTTTGTATAAGCTGCGAAGACACCTCTATATTTATATTCCGCGTCTGGGTGTTCGCGGGCTACATAATCTTTCTACCTGACTAAGTACCTTCTACTCTTTTCACCAACTTCAACAGAAGTGCGAACCCTCTCTGACCCTGAAAACCTCTGCACCCATACGCGACTTATAGACACGTGAGAACTTTTTATTCTACGATGATGTGGACACCTCTCGTAGTGTTCTTATGATCTTTTATCTGAAGCGAATCAAGTTACGAATAATCACCCACGTTTTTCAACGCAGAGAGACTACCCGCTGAACCGAAGATGGCCAGTCTTCTTTTGTCAGCTCCATCGGAAACCAGACTGCATGTGCGTCTTACGGTCTCGTCTACCGGCATTATACGACTCTTGTCTATGAATCGAACCAACAGTTACGAACATAGCTATCGGTCCTATGCTAACAGGTCCTATGGGGGTTCCCCGACCCCCTTCCTGGGTATAGACTATTCTTCTAGTACTGGGCGACTTTCCAGGCTGAAGGGTCTAACTTTCACGCAGTTTCCGTCCCATTACTTAATGACCACTCTTCGATCCAATATCTTTGAGAATCTGTAACTCTATGCGACGTCGTCCGAATTGGCTGCTTCCACTTGCATAGGTTAGAGGAAGGCACCCTCTCAGATATCCTGCGAACAGGAACCGGTCGGACGGCCGCAACGTATTCGGTGCTACAAGATGGGTCATCTTGACTGTGGGCTTTGGTGAAGGGACACAACTCCCGCGGCGACCAGTGTTGACCTAGCGGTCTAACGTAGGGGCCGGAGGGGGGTGAGTTGTATTTTTCCCAAGGAGATTTCTGCGCAAGGTAGGGTAACTTGTCCCTAATAATGTACCGGAGAGCTCTGTGCCTAACAAGAACACGAAGATTTAGTTAAGAAAGTACTTGCAAAATTAGAGCAACAGGATCTTGCAATCTCTCTGAAAAAATCTGTGTTTCACGTCAAAACAGTAGAATTCTTGGGATACATTGTAAATACGGAAGGAGTGACAATGAGCGAGCGGAAAGTGGAAAGTATTATGGGATGGAAGGCCCATAAATCAGTAAAAGAGGTACAAATTTTTATTGGGTTTGCAAATTTCTACCGAAGGTTCATAAAAAACTTCTTGGGAATATGTAAACCAATAACTGATACCCTAAAGAACCAAGAAAAAGGGGTGAAAAAACCTTTTTGCTGGGAGCAAGAGCAGGACAAAGCATTTGAAGAGCTAAAAAAGAGGTTCACAACAGCACCAATCCTAGCACATTTCTATCCGGACAGAAAGACGGTGGTAGAAACCGACGCCAGTGACTTCGCTCCAGGGTGTGTATTATCGCAATACCTTGGAAAACGATTACGTCCAGTAGCGTTCCACTCCCGAAAACTCAACGACGCTGAAAGAAACTATGAGATCCACGACAAAGAACTCTTAGCAATCCTTGAAGCATTTAAGGAATGGAAACACTACCTGGTCAGAGCCGAGGAGCCAGTCACCGTCTTTACCGATCATCAGAACCTCCAATATTTTTTAACCACAAAAGTTTGGAACCCGTGCCAGATCCGATGGGCCCAGTGGTTAGCAACCTTCAATTTCAAAATCGTTTACTGACCAGGAACCAAAGGAGGCAAACCAGATGCTTTAAGCAGGCGGCCGGAGTACTGCCCTCAAGGGGGAGCTACGCATTGAGAACAGTCAATTTTAAAGCCAGAACATTTCCAAGTTTCAATTGTAATACAAAAAAAGAAACTAGAAATCAACCTGGTGTCAAGAAGGACATTGGCGACAAACCGGTTACCAATAAAAAGGCTATCCAAGGAAGCGATAACTCGGACAAAAGGCTCCAAACTAGCAGCAGGCCACGACATATACGCTTTAAAAGGAGGTATCATACCTGCACGAGGACAAACGATGATAGAGACTGGAATTGCCATTGGACTGCCAAAAGGAACCTATGCAAGACTAGCGGCAAGAAGTGGAATGGCCAGCAAAAATGGGATTGCAGTAGGAGGAAGAGTCATTGACTCCGACTATACGGGAGTAGTGAAAGTAATCCTCCGAAACCATACAGACTTAGACTGCCCGTTCAAAAGAGGCGATCGAATAACACAACTCATTGTCGAGAAAATTGAGACAAGCGAAGCCATGGAAGTTAACTGGCTAAGCGACACAGAGCATGGCAACCAAGCATTCGGGTCAACCGATCTCTCCATTAAAAGGCTTGTGAAAGGAAAGGAAAGCAAAGTCATGGTAAGCATGCTATATGCGGACCAAGAGGAAAACGAGTACTTTGATGAAGAAGACATTGGATCTCATCCCTGACTAGCTCAAGAAAAAGCAATGTTATCGACAGAAATGGTTGCGGCGATACGGCTCTGGACGATGAATGACGATTTCCTAAACCAAGTCCGGCTGGCAGGAAAAGAAGACGAAGACAGGACGAGAATGAAAGAAGAGTTAAGCTGACTAAAAGAAATATCGAAAGACATGCCAAAACATTGGGACGTTGAAGACGGACTGCTCTATTACAAGGAAAGGCTTTTCATCCCCTCAGACGAGGATATCCTAACCGAAATCACACAAGAATGCCACGACTCCAAGGTAGCAGGACATTTTGGACAAGAAAAGACAATCGAGATTATCACGTGGGATTTCTATTGGGAAAAGCTGACGGACTGGGTCAACGACTATGTCAGATTATGCGACCATTGTCAACACAACAAATCCCCAAGACATGCCAAGTATGGGTTACTTCAACCCCTGGAAGTTCCCTATGCAGCATGGACCTCAATCTCAACCGACTTTATCACCCAGCTCCCCGAGTCTCAAGGAGATATACAGATTATGGTAGTAGTAGACCGCTTCACCAAAATGGCACACTTTATCGGCTTAGAAACAGACGCGACCGCGAAAGACGTAGTGGACACCTTCCTTCGGGAAGTTTGGACGCTTCATGGGCTCCCTACCGAAATGGTTTCGGATATGGATGCAAAATTCTCGGGCGAATTCTGAGAATCAATGTGCAAGGCGTTTGGAATTAAATGGCGAATGTCGACAGCTTATTAACCACAGACCGACGGGCAGACCGAACGAACCAACCAAGTACTAGAGTGATATTTGCGAAACTTCGTAAATTACGACCAGGACGATTGGTATCAGCTGTTACCATTAGTCGAACATGCCTACAATAATTCCAAAGCAGCAGCCCACAAGATCACTCCCTTCTTCGCCCACTATGGTTTTCACCCGCAGACAGAGTGGATGAAAGAAAGAGAAGCCCGAAATCCCGGCACAACAATGTACAAACATTGGATGCAGGCAATACATTACCAAGCCAGACAGACGTTAAATGAGACCCGCGAAGCGATGAAAAAATACTACGATCGAAAGGCAACTCCACAACCAGACATCGATGTTCGAGATTTAGTAATGTTATACGCAAAAAACATTAGAACCAAGCGACCTTCAAAGAAGTTAAGTCCAAAGCTCTATGGCCCTTTTAAAGTTTTAGAAAGAAGGGGAAATAGAGCATACAAGTTGGAAATCTTGCCTCGCTGGAAGATACACCCAGTATTCCACGTTTCGTTGCTTGATCCTTATCGGGTTTCTGATCGACCGAACCAAGAACAACGACTCCTCGAGCCAGAGGATGTGGAAGGGGACCTCGAGTGGGAAGTTGAAAGGATTGTAAAAAGCAAGGTTATCTTGTATACAAGAAAGGTTCGGGGGACATATAAAAAGTTTAAAGAGCTTCGATATTTTGTAAAGTGGAAGGGTTGCGCTGAAGATGAAAATACCTGGGAGCCACCGGAGGGGTTGGCAAACGCCAGAGAAGAGGTGGATAGGTTTCATAGGGAAAACCCGGACATGCCGGGCCTAGAAGAAGTCGAGTAGTATGCGAAAGGTTTTCCACAGGTGGACAAGTAAACGCTTGTGGTTTTTACCCCTACCATGCTGAGCTCGAAAAGGAATGTAAATTAGTAGTTAGAGACTGAGAAAGTATCCGGGACGGAACTTAGGAGAGGGGAGCTCATGTTAGGCACAGGGCTCCCCGGTAAATTATTGGGGGCAAGTTACCCTACCTCGCACAAAAATTTCCTTTGGAAAAATACAACTCACCCCCCTCCGGCCCCGACGTTGGACCGCTAGGTCAACACTGGTCGCCGCGGGAGTTGTGTCCCCTCACCAAAACCCACCTTCAAGATGACCCATCTTGTAACACCGAATAGGTTGCGGCCGTCCGTCCGACCGGTTCCTGTTCGCAGGATGTATGAGAGGGGGTCTTCCTCTACTCTATGCAAGTGGAAGCAGCCTATTCCGACGACGTCGCATAAAGTTACAGACTCTCGAAGATATTGGATCGAGGAGTGGTCATTAAGTAACAGGATGAAAACTGCGTGAAAGTTAGGCACTTCAGTCTGGAACGTCGCCCAGTACTAGAAGAATGGTCTATAACCAGGAAGGGGGTCGGGGAACCCCCAAAGGACCTGTTAGCATAAGACCAATAACTATGTTCGTAACTATTGGTTCGATTCATAGTCAAGAGTCGTATAATGCCAGTAGATGGAACCGCAAGATGCACATGCAGTCTGGTTTCCGACGGAGCTGACAAAAGAAGACTGGCCATCTTCGGTTCAGCTGGAAGTCTCTCTGCGTTAGCAAACGTGGTTGATTATTCGTAACTTGATTCGCTTCAGATAAAAGATCGTACGAACACTACAAAGAGGTGTCCACACTATCGTAGAATAAAAGTGCTTACTTATCTACAAGTCGCGTATGGGTGCAGAGGTTTTCAGGGTCAGGAAGGGTTCGCACTTCTGTCAAAGTCAGAAAGAAGAGTAAGAGATACTTAGTTATATAGAAAGATTATGTAGCCCGCGAACACCCAGACGCGGAATATAAATATCGAGTTGTCTTCGCAGCTTACACAAACAAGAGGCAATGGAGAAGAGACCTTAACAATATATACACGTTACTACTTCAAACTTTTATCGTACGATTATTTTACTTTAAAACCATTCGTCTCCCTAGACGATTATCTCCCGACACTTCGAAAAGCGATTAGGGCCTTAGCGTGATAACGTTCTTCCATTACGCTACCCCTATAACAGCAGCAGTGGTCTGCCTTAGAATAAGAACCTCCACAGAGGTGGCATACAGTTGATTCTTTGCAGAGAGGTTTGAGATGCCTGAACTTCCAACAGTGGAAACATTTGCTCTGAGCATTAGAGGAGTAGGCCCTTTTGACTTCACCATTGTCGCCAAAAAGGAGGATTCGAGGGGGATTGGTCATGCGCCATGCTAAATTTGCTGAAATATGCAGGACAATGGAGAAGGCTTTCTTGCCGTTAGTTCTAGCTTCATGGTTAGCATTAAGAAAACGGGAGCAGGAGATAATCAAAGTTTTGGCATTGTCAACGCCAGCGAGCAGTAGGGGGTGGAGCTCCGCATCCGTGTCGGGGTGAGCGTCCATGGGCAGGTCATGGATGGTAAACTGATCATTATTGGGGGCGTATCTGAAGTATTCCCAAGGGTTGTTGTTGACCGGGAAAGACTGGTTGAGCCTCGCAGTAAAGGCATCGTAGAAGGAGGCATAACAGGAGGCGGGGATGAGGGGATCAGCCACGGTAAGCGAGACGGCGTCCTTCGGGCTAACCAAAACTCTGAATGACTTTGGAAGTTCAGACCTGGCTTCCCGTAGGACGGAAGCAGTGATGTCAGAGAAAGGGACATGAATAGAGGATTCCTAAGGGTGGGGGCAATGAGTCGATCTGGGGGCGAAAAAGATACTGGTAGCGCTGGGAAGAGGGGCAGGACCCTTTGGGCAGGTGTCTTGTGCGGCAGCCACGACTTTGTTAGCAGAGATGGCAGGATGGGACTTCTTTCCTTTTGCTTTGGCTTTAGCCTTATTGGCTCTAACCGCGGCATCAAATTCAGAGGTACCACCATGGATAACCTGGGCGTAGGACTTTTCTTGGGGGGCATGGGGGGAAGGTGGAGCGACATGGGAGAAGGGAAGGGAGGGGGGGGGGCCGGAGGGGCCAGGGTGAGCAGTGGAGGGAGCTGAAGGTGGGGGGCGACCCCCTCTCAGAGGGGCCCCGGTGGTGGGGGGGCGACCATCCTGTGTGATAGGTCTCGGAGGGCATTCCAGATTTCCCGGAGTTGCTCATTGGGCGAGGAGTCAGCGACTTGGGACTGCAGGTCATGAACCATAGAGCAGAGCTCCTCCAACTGGGAGCCGAGTGAGTTGACCGCGTGGAGAAAGGCGTACACCAGAGGGAGGAGGGAGCTTTCACCAATCGAGAGGCTATCGCATTCCTGGGAAGTCAGGGAAGGCAGCTGCTCAGGAGTGAAGCTGATGAGAGAACAGGTACGTGAGAAAAGCGAGGCCAGAAAACGAGCCTCAGGAGAGATCTCAGAGGTAGAGGGAATAACAGATGCGGGCCCAGACTGGGGCTGGAAGAGCGAGATAGGAGGACCGAGAGGTTCTATGGCGAGGTGGAGGAGGGCGTGAGGCTTAGCAGCAATAGAAAAAGAAGTGAGAGTGGGGATCGTGCATTGGAAACTGCGGTGTTGTAAAAGTTATGGTCAGGGAAATAGAGGGCGCGGAGCGTGTTGTTGCATAAGGTAGAGGTTTCTTTCTTTTTTTTTTGTTTTTTTTTTTTTGAATCAGTTTTGCATTGTATTGTGTACAACTACCGGGAACAACCAGACATGCAGCGCTAGCTATGGTCAAGAAAAACCCTCGCATCTCTCCGCTCATGGGATCAAAGCCACGCCACCAAGACCCTATGGTATGGGCCCAACCGCACCTCTCACCCACAAAAAAGTAGTAAAATACTCCAAGCGAGCAAGCAGAAAGACGCAGAAAACACTTCAGAAAGCTCCCCTGAAGAAACAAAAGAATTACAAAAGAAAGCCCAAACAGACGGGAAAAATAGAAACTACACTAGATAGAAACCTAACAAAGAATAAAACACCATCTCCATAGGGGCAGCCTAGAGTGACTGAACAGTCAGCAACTGAGATTACTCCGAGCCCAAGGCGTTGACATCGACCGAGGAGGCAGTGCGATACTACGATAGAGCATAACCGAGGATGCGACCGTGGCAGCCGCGGGGGGCACAAGGCCGATTGGTAGTAGGATACCAGCCAAAAGAGGGGAAGTGTAGCTGTAACCGAGCAACGGGACACAACCAAGCGAAGAAGAGGAGAGGTAAACCCAAGTATCGTAGGAACTATCGGAAATGTGTACGTGTCTGACTAGGGAGCCTCGAGCGAAACGTAATCGAAGAGAGCAGACAAATCGACCGTAGCCTGATGAAAAGTTTTCTCTTAATGCAAACCGTGATCCCAGCCGTCTGTAACATAGAGGCGAGGGTATTGCCGACCGTGCTAATGCTAAGCGAGAAAGCAAAACAAAAGCAAGGAGGAGAATGGGAGGGACCCTAAGAAACGAGTGCCCAAGTCCGAATCCATCATAGGGGGGGGGTGCAGCTCACTCAGAGTACGTGTGGTGGAAGTTGACGATGATTTCTCGTGGTGTTGAGATTTCAATCGCCAGAGGTGTAGAGGAGATGGTTCATGTTGCATAAGGTAGAGGTTTTTTTTTTTTTTTTTTTTTGATCTCCTGTTTATATTTGTTTGCTAAGCTGGTAGCTATCTAGGTACAAAGTCGCTCCAGCTCATCGCCGATGTAGACAAAAAACCTCCAACTACAGTCCATCTCCCATCCCCCTCGCTAAAACCATCTGACCCTACCCGACCAACCTAAACTACTTTGAATAGAGGTAGAAAGCGAAAGCCCAGTACTACTGGTAAAAACTACGAGAGAAACAAAGGCCTGAAAACATCGAACCAAAAACCTCCACAGACGTCAACCCCAAAGAAAAGCCCCAAAGCGACAGTGAGAAACCTGTGAACCAAACAAAGAAAACTTCAAGCCCGTCTAAAAATCCCAACCCATTGACAAAAAGGGCAGATGAACCAACCCACTCGAGCATATATAAGGGCCGTAATAACTGCGGCATATAGCCCAGCCGGAGAGTCGAGGCGAGAACCAGAGGGAGATCCATATAACTAAGCCAGCGCGGCAGAGACGTCTGGCGCCAGGAGCGAGACCCGGTGGTCACCGGAACCCGGACCAGAAGAGTTGCATAGCCTTGCCCCCTGAGGGGAAGGGCCTGAGGCGGAAGGCTGAAATCCCCTAGGAACAAGACAAAGTCAAGACTATCATAAGGGCACAGAGCCAGGAGAAAAGAGCAGTAGGGTGCCAGCCAAAGATCGTGGTGTAGCTGTAACCGAGCAACGGGACGAAAACTGGGCGGCGAGGAAGGAGGGGTAGACCCAACACCGAGAAGTACGAAGCAAAGGACCACCAAGGGATCACAGTTTTCGACAATGCCACCGTACCGGCCGTAGTGCTCAGGAGATAGTGCAATACCAGAGAGCAGAGCCACCGGGGCCACTACTTCACCGATAACCTGAAGCTGCGCTATGCTTAAGACGAGGGGCAGGGGTTGCCGACTGTGCAAATGCTAAGCGAGGGCAGCAAAACAAGTGCGGAGAAAGAGGGGGAAGAGCATGAAACCCCATAGATGAAGGCACCCAAATACCTAAGCTATCAGAAGGGAATCAGAGGGAGGAAGGAGGTGGTGGAGCATCACCCTCCTAGGCAACAAAGGCCATCAGAAGAGGGGAGAGGGACACCAAAACCCACCATGATTTCTCATGGTGTTGAGATTTCAATCACCGGAGGTGTAGAGGAGATGGTTCGTGTGCATAAGGTAGAGGAAGACACCCTCTCATATATCCTGCGAACAGGAACCGGTTTGATGGATCGCCGCGACACTTTTGGTATTACAAGATGGGTCATCTTGACTATAGGTTTTGGTAAGGGGACACAACTCCCATGGCGACCAGTATCTACCTAGCAGTCCAACATCGGGGCTGGAGGGGGGTGAGTTGTATTTTTCCAAAGGAGATTTTTGCACTAGGTAGGGTAACTTGTTCCTAGAAATGTACCGTGAAGCTCTGTGCCTAACAAAGGCTTTGGAAAGGGTGGTGGGAAAAGAGGAGGATAAGAGGATAAAAGAGGATAGGAGTTTTGAATATACCCTGCAAAAAGAGAAGATAAAGAAGTTAAAGTTTGTGGAAAAGGGAAAGGGAAAGGAGTTAGATATCTCTGGAAGTGTCAAAAGGAGGATGTGATATGGGTAGCTGATATAGAAGAAGATAGAACTAGACACTAGTACTTTATCGTAGTCAGAGTTTGTCTAGGAATGCTCATTCGTGAGATAAGAATAATAAGAAAAGTAAAGTAACATAAAGTGGTGTAAGAGTAGTATGATAAAGATTGTTATTTTTGTAAAACTTCTTATATTGATAAGATCTCTTCTCCATTTACTATATTTTTATTCATAGCTAGGGAGGCACTTCAATATTTATATTCCGCGTCTGAGTGTTTGCGGGCTAACTACTAAGTTAACTATGAAATATGCTAACTATAATCCTTCGTCAAATAAGTGCGAATATCATTTGACTCTGAGAATATTCTTTCTCTAATCACTAACAGATAGGTAAGAGCTCTTATTTCTCTGATAGTGTGATAATGCTTTCAGTAAGAGATTATCACCATACTTCTCCTATATGAACTCATGCGGTCGTAGACTGAACTTGCCAATGGTTCTGTAACTGTGATAGCGGTCAACTTCATATAGTCAAACCAGCCGCAGTATGCCCCCATGGAGCCTGCATAGTCTTTCAGGAAAACTCCTCTCTCACGATCGGACTATTTGTCTTCTCGCTCATAGACTTGTTCCTTATTGACATGTTCCGACAGATTGTAATAACTCTGCTTATCGTAGGGTGTAGACATACTCTCTTCATAAATGGCAGAGTAGTCTCTTTTGCATTCATGTCCCTTCGCGCAATATTTTCTATTAGTACGTTATGGTATAAAGTACTTTTCTTCTATTAACATATTTTACCCAATTCAATTTTTTTTTTAATCTCAAATATTCGTTTATTTATAGTAAAAGAACTGACATGCAGCGCGAGCTATAGCCTAAACAAAACCTTAATTCCAGAAACATTCCCCTCCAGACCGAGGAAACAAACCATCATCCCAAGTCCCTCTGATATGGAACCAACTGCACATCTCGCACACAAGAAGACTTCAGAAGGAAACTCTCAAATATGAAAGCAGGAAGCAACAGTAAAACCTTCTCCGTAGACTTCAATAAAAGTAAAACCCCTAGTGGGCGAATGAGAGTATACCACATAAAGAAAACCACAACAGGTAAGGAAACAAATTTCAAAGTGGGGTAGTTCTGAATAGCTAAGCAAATAGCAAGTAACAAACTGAACAGAAGGCTCAGACTAGACAATTACTTCGGACCAAGGCATTGATATTGGCCAAGAAGGTAGTGCAATACTATAACAGAGCATAATCGAGGCATGCGACCGTGGTGTGAGGATATGGGAGCTAGCGGAGCAACAGAGCTGAAAAGAAGTCAACCTTAGTGAGGGAACTCATAGCTGTAACAGAGCAACTAGAAGAAACCAGGAGGAGAGTAAATAGAAGGGTAGACAAGAGTCCCAGGTCCCAGCAGGAATGATAAACAGATAGCCCTGGTAAACGCAGAGAAGACGTGTTGCTGACTGTAGCTAAGTAAGCAGTATCGTGAAGCGGGGTTGAAAAGCAAAGTGAGAACCAAAGATAACGCAAGACGACTCTGAGGAGGGGGCCCTTTAACCGTAAGGGAAAAGGAGAGAAGGGAGAAGGAAAAGCCGTGAACCCCTAAACAAAAAAGCCATCAAGGGGGGACAGAGGGGAGGGTGAAGAGTTGACGATAATTTCTCTGTGAAATTGAGTATAAAAAACCTATAGAATTGTAGTTAGTTATAATTGAAAAGTTTTTTTAAAATAAAAAACAAATAAAAAAAGAAAAGTCAGGCACACAACTCTATTGCTCATACAACTACTTCCTAACCTCTTGTAATAAGTTTCATTTTGGGATTTGGCCAATAGAGTTCCTTGATTCAGTACGACTAGTGGCTTCAAGTCTCTAATGTCTTTTCCATAGTCCAAGATTATTCCATTGATTTTTATTATTTTATTATTGATTTTTAGCTTATTTTATCATTACTTTTACTTTTCTACTAATTAATAACAATTGGAATGCCTCAGTCAAAGTCTACAGGGTTTTCTGCAGCCAAGGTCACTAATTTTAGTATTGTCATAGTGGATTCAATGGCTAGGATTTGAGAGCTAGAGAAAGAAGTAGCAAGGTTGAGGTATCATATTTTCCCTCTTTCATAGTAGAATTATAAGATGTCGAAGTATTATTTAGAGTTGAGTGATATATTAAAGAAGATGAAGTGGTTGGGAGAAAGGGTGATTGATGAGGAAGAGGTGGGTCAGGAGAGAGTTGAGGAGGTGGCTGTGGTGGCTAAGGCTATGGTAGGTGGTGGTGGCTTCGATTCCAGAGGGAAATCATGTGACTGCCAATACTGTGGCAGAAGTAGCTGAGGAGGTGGTAGCGAGGAAGAAGTAAGAAGTAAAGATAGTTGTAATGAAGGAGGTAGAAGTGAGGAAGAAGAGAAAGATTGAGAAGATGTTGGCAGCTCTGTTGAGAGTGAGGGGTTATAGGAGTTGTTTGGGGCTTCTTGAAGATAGCAGGGGCCATCTATTGCAAGTAGTCCATGTAATTTTGAAGGGTTCCAGAGGAGGTTCACAAAACTCAAGGCTAACTGCCGGGGATAATTAGATGAACTATAACCTCATAGATGTTATCGGAGGTTCAGATAGCTGGCGCCAAAGTCCAGCAGGGGGAGGAAGATACTCGCTGAAGCTTGGGGTTGGTAGAGGAAGGGGTACTAGAGGGAGATTTGATTAGGGTTTGAGAGCTTGGTGGGGTTTGAAGGAGGAAGTAGTATCTATACTGGGGAGGGTTATCTAACTGGGCTGCTAGAATAGCAGGGAGCTAGATCTGGGTGGTGGTTAGGCTATAGATTTCTTTGGATTATTTATTTTGCTTTGAGTTTGGTGGTTGATGAGGGCAAACGGTTGAAATTGACTATAAAAAGCCAGTATATTGCATGGAGTAGTAGCAATGAAAAGTTAATAAAAAAAAAACAAAAAAAAAGTCAGATGCACTTTCTAAATAGACAGTCAGATTTGTATAGAGACTAAAACTAATGGGGAAAGATGAGTGAGATTCTGTGGCCCTAGTCACTAGGGGAAAAAAGTTAGGAAAACTTTTACCTTTGGTCATTGTTCATAATACTTTGCAGTACTGTAAAAATAATTTATCAATTAATACCATGTTACTTCTCCTTCAGCATTAATCACAGCTTGTAGTCTCTCTAGCATACTTTAATTAAACTATCAAGCCTTTCTGCTGGAATATCCTTCCAGACTCTAGATAAACTTTCTTGTAATACAAAAATATCGCTAATTCTTCCCCATATTTCTCCTAACTCAGTTTCTATATCCATCTATCTATCTTCAATAAGATATAAATCTGGTGACTGAGCTGGTCAAGATATCGCGTCCATTCCATTCAAATTCCTATATGTGATTGATTTACCCTAATTTAAAGTAAGCAATAAATAAAAAACAAAAAAAACTAAGTGGTAAATATAATTAAACCTGATATCCTGGTACGCTATCCTTAATAACCTTCGTCTATCTATATTCTTCATACCACATATGCCAAAAAGAAACCAAGTAAGCTCTATTACAGTTTCCACATAGGTAACTGCATCCACCTTTGCTTTACTAGGTATAAAAACTAAGTCAGAGTTGGTTGTGCCACAAAATACTCCCCAAACCATCCTTGATTTCCGGCTAGATTTTCATACTTCATCAATACAATCTTGATGGTATTTCTCTTCTGCGTTTTGGGTAACCCATGGCCTATGGCCTAATCCCGCAGTGGAAAATGTAGACTTGTTGGTTCAAACAATATGTTTCCAATTCTCGTATGCTCAGTGTAGTCTTTGCTGATACCAGAACGCTTGCATAGGTCTATTATATAGACGAAGCCCAAATTTTTGTCTCGGCATAAGTTTATGGTACTCTATTGATTCCATCACATTTTCAATAGTCCATGCATGCATAATGTAACTCAATGCCAATAGCTTCCCAGCTTAGATATCGGGTTCTGGCATCGCATGTAATAAAGGCTTCCAGGCACCGTTTCTCTGTTTCGTCACAGATGGATGGATGGCTAATTCGAAAGCGATTGGATTGAGTTCTATTTTCTTTTGCCCGCTGATAGATCATTTTTCTGTTAGTTAAATTCTTTACTATTCTCTGAATTTTGCTCTTCTTTAGTTAATATTCAAATACTCATCTTCTGATATCTCCTTTAGTCAATATTTAGCATCTGGCCTATTTTTGTCCACTTCCAGCCAGCATCATCCCTCAGAGTAATTATTCTTACTCTTTCATCATGTGTTGTTTCTTTGTATTTGGCTCCTTGTGGATAATCTCGTGTACCTTTTTGCTTCATCATAGTATTGAACGGGTGTTTAACCGAGGTTTGGGCAGGTGTGTGTGTTTACTAGAGTGCTACGGAGGTACAGCCCATAAGTATTGTATGTTACACTGGCACCTCACGCATAATCCTCTGCCTGTGTAACATACGATACTTATGGGCTGTACCTCCTTACAGATTGGCAATATCCAAGGGTTGCCCGGGCTTGTACCACCGCGCCGGACTTACCCATGTACCCTAGTACTCGAGTAGATTAGATTAGATATAGATCAGATTTCGAACTAGCCGATCGAACACAGGTAATAGACATGGCATTATCGGAAAACACGCTTACATAAATCTTTTGTGCCTGCTGTGATTGGCCATTCCAAATCTGATCTAAATCTAATCTGCAAAACATGTTTCAAATAATGGTTGTTTCTAAACAGGGTGTGCCAAACACCCCCTTACTCTTCTGCCATCTCTTCATCTTTACTCTACTCTCTTCTTTTGTTCAGGTGAACTGTTCCCCGCCATGCCGGTGCCGGTATACCACACCACCTGTAGAGCCCTTAGAGCCGCCGAAAGATCGAGAGAACTCTTTCACTTTAACTTGGTTGGATGCTTCATATCAAAGTTACCCTGCCTTCAAACACGAATTTTCCCATAACCTTCGGACTTGTATTTTTCCCAACTCTCCCATCTCCTTCCCACATTCGACATTATGCCACCAAAGTTAAAAGCGAAACCCCGACCCGTCGCAAGGCGAGGGGTAGCAGCACCTAATAACCCCGCCTCCATTTCAGGTGACCCAACGACACCCCCTGAAAACCCAACCGACAGCCCAGCACCTGTTACAGATCCCTCGGCGGCAGCAACAGCAGCAGAGCTAGTACAGAATGTTCCAATTCCCCCTCCAGTCGGCCGTTTAGATAGTTTATCTGTGGCTCGAAACCTCTCTGCTAGTACTCGGGGAATAGCGACCCCATTAGTCAAGTTTAAACCCAGAAATCCCGGCCGGCGCACACAAGAGTGAGTAATGGAGCTACTACCTTTTACCCAACTTCTGTAACCCACGCTAATCCCTTCTAAAATTTAGAGAACGAGAAAATCTTAACGCTAGGTTCCAACATGCTACTAATCCAACGCCCCATCCCCGAGGCGGGGTATCAGATCGTGGGCTCAGAGGTAGGAGAGGTGGACGAAGCGGAAGAGGTGGAAGAGGTGGCTACGACGCTGTATCCGCCTATGCACCAGCCACAGCATCAGGACCTTTTGCTTTAGGGAGTGTCTCTACAGGTGGTAAGTCAATCCACCTGCTCCTAGAGTTTATTTTTTCTAAATTTCTACAGCTTCAAGATCCAAGGTTGCCGTCGAGCGTGGCATGGACCGTGAAAAATATAAAGAATTCGCCAGGTCCGGTGCGAAGCGTGACATAAAGGCTCGAGCAAAAGTAGAAGGCGAAGGTCAAGACGGGCAAACACCTGGATATACATCATCAGACGATTCTGATGGTCCTAGAATGGACGTGGAATATATCTCATTACTAGATGAAGGCAACTCTGAAGACGAAGATGACGATAAAGCGGTGAATTTCGGGTCAAGTCACTGGGGTGCAGGTGCTCCCGTCAGAGTCCCTCGAAGTGAACACATCGATCGGACTGCCATGGTCAATACGGATGCTAGCACGAAAAAAGGCAAATTAGATCCAAGAATCAAGAATGAGAGCCCGTTCGAGGATTCGGTAAAGGTCAAAGAAGAGCCAGCAGATGATAATATGACTACCGAGTGGCCTTCATCGCCAGAGGCTTCAAGGAAAGCCAAAGCTTCTACCTCATCTGGGGTAAAAAGGAAAGAAATCAAGTCACCCATGAAGAGACGGCGTTCGAGTTCTAACAAGACAAAGCCCTTGTTCACGAGTGCCGAGACCAAAGAGGAATTAAAAGTTGAGGAAAAGGATCGACTAAAGACACTGGAGGAGTTAGCGGGGAGCTTTACCGATATCAAGCTTGACAATGACGGTGACGTTGACATGGTGAGTATATCCCATAATACACGCAGTTATGTACATATCCTTAACAACGATCCCAGGGAGATGCGGTGCGGGAGTCAAGGAACTCAGAAACTGAAAATCAGATCTTTTTCTTTCAGTTTCCGACCATGTTGCCACAACTTATCGCCCCCCCAATCACAGAGGAAAGGCCGCAAGAAGCCCCCATTGCACCAAATGACCCCAACGCAGCATCCACAGAAAAGCGTATAGTGGGATCTTCCACTGCGCCCCCTTCGGATACTAACCCTAAAGCTCGTACTGCGGTTCTTACCCAACCTTCAGGTCCCCCTCCAATCTCTGCGCCTCCGGAAACCAAGATGCCCCCTCCCCCTATCATTCCTAAGCAAAGCTTAAAAGCCCAACAGGCATTATTAGAAGCGTTCCCTCCTCCAGGTATAGCAGGCAAGCTTCGGGTTCACAAATCTGGTCGCATGACGATTCTCTGGGGAAATCCGGTGGATGGTGAACCCTTTGAAATGGATGTTTCCCGCGGAACCGATTGTTTATTTTTACAGGAAGCCGTCGTAGTCAAAGAGGTTTCCCCTTGGGGGGATGAGGATGTGGATGAAAAGGGGGCGCGGAAGGGTGCAGCATTCAGTCTTGGCCAAGTTAAAGGTAGATATGTAGTTTCTCCTGACTTTGACGATTTGGCCAGGAGTGAGAAGAGACGAACGAGAAAAGGCAAGGCCAAAGATCATGAAGTGGTCAATTAAATTAAACTATTTCTTCATGTCACTTACAAGCCAATGGCACAACTGGGCGCGGGATATTTTTTTTTTTTTTGTTAAATCCGTGGTATGATTTTAGGTACATGACAAGCATCTCCTAGGGTACAACCGCTGCATTCGGGAAACATCCCATGGCAAAACTGGGCGCGGGATAGTTATGGCCTGTATTATATCATCTCATTCCTTTATTAAAGTTCCTCCGCACTACACGACTTACTTCCAATCCCTTATCACACAAGGGAGATAGGCACTACCACGGTGCGGTTGGATGGATGACTAGTGGTGCATACTACAGCAAACACATATCCAGAGATTACACCTTGCACCCAACATTCCACCAAATCACACCCCTCTACTCTCCTAGAGAGCCTCATTCCCACCACTACCGCTCTCTTCCTGCCTGAGCAACTCCCTCATAGCCCCCTGTACCCTCCCATCCAAAGCGGTGGTCATTGGGGCCACCCCAGGTCGTCCTTCATTCAGCAGCATAGGGTCAATAAGACCCTCTACACCACTCATGAGATTAAGCTCCTGCCCCCATTCCCCCCCACCATCTTCCTCTTCTTCCTCTTCTCCCTCTCCCCCTCCCCCTCCCTCCTCCTCCTCCTCCTCCTCCTCCTCCTCCTCCTCCTCCTCCTCCGGTTCTTCTCCCTCCTCTTCCTCTTCTGCAATCGTCATGACCGGCTGAGCTAGCCTAACCCGTTTCTCCAAGCGCCGTTTCCTGCGTTCCTGCCGTTCCTCCTGCTCACGCAGCTTCCTAGCGGCCTCCTGATCCTCATCCTCAGATTCCTGCTCAAGCACGTCAACGTAGTCCGCGTCGGCGGGTGTGTGTCCGTCGGCGAGTGCACGGATCTTGAGGCGCATTATGGTCTTTATCTTGTTCATTGTTGTGGAGTGGTACCAGCCGTTCGTGTACTATTTCACAAATATAAGTCTATACGCAAAATGCCTAGTAGGGTAAAGGGGGGATAAAACATCGCATTTAGACCGAACCCTAGCGCCATCAATCACGCCTTTCAACAAGGGGTCCGTAACGTCGCAGAGCTGAAAGCATCGGCCGTCAC
This sequence comes from Tuber borchii, assembly GCA_003070745.1. Lineage (NCBI taxonomy): Eukaryota > Fungi > Ascomycota > Pezizomycetes > Pezizales > Tuberaceae > Tuber > Tuber borchii. The sequence continues at coordinate 43,850 of NESQ01000253.1, forward strand.
GCACGAGGTTCTTCCCGTCGAATATATGGCTCGCACCAGTCCTCACCTTCTCCCTCCCCTTGGCCGTCTTCTCCGTATCGACTTGGAAGAATACAGCCTGGTACGTGCGATACTGCGAATCCGCGCGCGGGTCCAGTCCGTACACGACGCAGGTGTCGCGCCAAGGTCCGGCGCGCCACATATATGCCACGTGTACCATAGAGAAGCGCACAAGGCTCTGGAGATTCTTGGGGAAGTGGTTAAAGAGGGCTCTGCGCGTCCAGATGGGCCGTTGAGCGAAGAGCTTGCGCAGGTGGTCGACGCACTGCTTATTCGCGCGGTCGAGGAGGTCATAGGGTCGCAGCGAGTCCGGAGGGTGCAGGGGGACGGCAGGGGCAGAGATGTGCACCATAGGCGTGAGTGTCTTCGGCGCGGCCTGGAGGTTCAGCAGTGCAGGCTTGCCGGCCACCAGGGTCTTTTTGATGGCGGGGTTCTGACGGTAGTGGTAATTGTGTTGCATCGCCGTATTCGAGAATGCCGGCGGGGGCAGAATGGGATGCGGATCGCTAAGTCCACGACTGGGCGGGATGTCAAAATTCTTGATCTTCTCATCTGTAATAACCCCTCTAGATCAGCACCACCGCCACCACCGCCATACAGAACTCCTCAAAAAGGACAGCACAAACACTCCAACCCCCCCAATTCAACCCTAACCCTCTGTACAATATCCATATCCGCCGTATTAAACTGATAATTGGCCATATCCCTAAACCTCACCGTCCGCGCAATTACCCCCACAGCTTCGACCGTATACTCCCCCCTGGCATCGCGTAGCTTCTCCAGCACGCTGCGCTCATCCGGGCCTTCCCCGGATGTACGCTTACGCTTCGGTATGCGGATCTTGAGGAGTATGTTATTCGTCGCGACGGTTTTCGATTGAATGGGCGGCTGCATGATGTCCTCGGGCCGGAACCGGAGGTCGAGGCCGGAGGAGGCATTTGTTTCCGAGAGCTTATAACTCCGTCAGTCGAGAAAGCGCCAGGACAAGAGGAGGACTGAGGATGGAACCTTTTTCAGCGCTTTAGCACCGCCCAGCGTCTCGATTGCTTTATCCACGTTCTTGATGATGGCGGGGTGCTCGATTGAAATTATTTTTTGGGGAGGGATGGTGTGCCAGGGGGCGTATCCGCCTCTCGATTGGTGGGGCGCTGTGGATGCTTGGGGGAGGGGCTGTGGTCGAGGGGGTGGTTTTGGTGCACGAGGCATTTTTGGCGGTGGCGGTTGCGAGTGGCTACAAAAGGATTAGAAAGGTTGACATGGGGGTGGATCGAGCGAGTGTGAGCTGAGTGCTGAGTCTCAGAAATTAAGGTTTGTAGCTTATCGATAGTGTGCCTTGGCCATAAAAGTTAAATAAAGTTAATTTGAATAGAGGGGTTTAGCCGCACCGTGCTATCAGTGTTCTGTACTAAATTGAACGACTAGTTTCGGGGAAGATGTGATCGCCCATAGTGTGGGTTTAGCCAACCAGTGCTAAAACAAGTTTTCTGCTATTATGTAACCGTGGCGGGTGAGGGAACGAGCCTCAGGATGCATGTTATCCCTTAACCTGTATTCAAGCACTGTGGCTGAAGGCTAAGTTGATGGCGTGGGTCATGAGGGTAACTGGACTAGGCAAAGTGGTAAGCGATCAGAATCCTTACCTTGTAATCATGGCTAGCACTAGATACTAACAGTATGTAGTCTATTTGGGAAATCATGATAGGAAAAACATTGTGTTTCACAAGTGGTGTGGTGCTCAGAATACTGCGGGGTCAGTAATATTCAGCATTGCCATGATGGAAGCCAGAGTGGCCGCGTAGATTTGCTCCTGGGTACTGAAATAGGCTAATGTTCAACATTCTGAATGGGGTTGGACACCGGAAAAATACCATTGATCGTTACTCCTTTTGTGTTGAATCTTAACTCTAGTTGCTACTTCTTTTATCCATGTGATGGATGATCTCTACCTTAGCGTGACGTTAAAAGTGCCTGAACGAAAGTACAGATTAAGGGATGGGATTAGCGTAATGGTAGAAAAGTTTTTACACTATGGCCCTAATGGCTTGAGGCGTGTGTATGGAGAATCGTCTAGGGAGATGAATGGTTTCAACAGTGGATAAAAGTTGTTAAGTGATAAAAGTATTTGGAGTTGTAACTTGTATATATTATTAAGGTCTCTTCTCCATTGCTTGACGAACTTTTACACCACAATGGTGTGAACACTACTCGTAGTGTTCATACAATCTTTTATCCAAAGCAAATAGAGTTATAAAGTTATTCACATTTGTCAATACGGAGAGACTACCCACTGGACTGAAGATGGCTAGTGTTCTATATGTTAGCTCTGTCAGGAATCAGACTACAGATGGATCCTGAAGTTCTGACTACCGGCATTATGCAACTCCAACCAGGAATTCAATCAATGCTTACAATTATGGCTATCAGTCTCTCGCTAAGATGTTCTTTGGGGGTTTTCCCATTCCCCTTACTAGGTATAGGCTATTCTTCTAGTACTATGTGACTCTTAAGACTGAAGTACCTAACTATCACTCAGATTTATCCTGTTACTTATTGACCACTTTTGATGCTTCATCTTTAAGTATCTATAACTTTATGCGACATCGTCCAATCCGAATACTTCTACTTGTATAAGGTAAAGAAAGAGAGCCTCTTATATATCCTGCAAACAGGAACCAGTTAGGCAAAGAGCCGCGATATATATAGTGGTACAAGATGGGTCATCTTGCCTATGGTTTTTAGTAAAGGAATACAAGTCTTGTGGTGACCAGTGTTGACCTAGTGGGGAAGTATCAGGGCCGAAGGGGAGTGAGTTAAACTTTTTCAAGGGAGGTTGATGAGCAAGGTAGGGTAATTTGACCCTGATAATGTACTAGGGAGCCTTGTGTCTAACAATGCATCTTGATTGAATTTTACAACTGTCAGCCTCCTGTGAATGTATCACCTATCTTAATCTCACAGTCTTGATACCCAAGTTTCCAGCCGACTACATCTATGTGTCCTGTAGTTTCTTCCCTCTTGGTCTATAGTGATCTTGGTGAAGTATCGAAAATAATTCGTGAGGCGTAGACCTCCTATATAGTACTTGAACAGGGTCAAAAAGGACGGAAAACTTTTGCTGACGAAACAAGAATAGAGGCACTGATATATCAGCAGGAAGTGGAAAAAGTAGGGGTGTTATAGGATGCTATTAACCTAGAGATGTTGCAGTGTAGTCACTATTGTATTCCATCTAAGGGTCTTATTAAGAATTTGATCATATAAGGTCAAATTAATATCAAAAGAGAAGGAATCAAGGCTTTTAGAATAGTTCTTTAAGCAACTCATATAAATACATAGGTTCAATTGCACATTGGCAATTTTGTCATCATCTAAATATCATTTAAATGGTCAAGTATCATACTAGGATACTTATTTCTTCAGTCTGGATTTCTGGTGTCCATCAAGGCAAGAATTTTTCTACTGTTCCAACCTATCTCCCAACTACCCCACCAGATCTTGCTAATCTTGTATTCTGCCTGTTTTGACCCTGTTCAAGTATGGAAACTATCTTCGGAGATAATTTTTACGTAATGACAATCTTATTGTGACTCTTGTCTTGTATCTTGTTCAGCTAACTTGTTCAGACTGTTTACTTATAGGTATAAACAGGTTGCAACACTGTGCAGGTTATATGTTTGTCAACACTGTTTATCATATTGTGCATCTTTGATGAAAATATAAACACCTTGACTACTACCATTACCATGGTGAATGACTTGTTGCCTCTAGCAATAGCATAATTCTCAAGCAGCATAGTAAGACTAAATTCTTCTAATGAAATTAAGAAGGTTCTACTACGACGCTCATAAGAGCTGTTTTTCTTTTTGTGGCAGATTATGTACAGTAGTTTGCAACACAGTCAGAACACTGAAGTTCTGCTAAGAACAGTACAAGTGCTAGGGGTGATGTTTTCGTATACCACAGTGTAGCTTAACTGCAAAAAACTATTAAAAATTAGTAAAGTCATAAAATAGTGTGTACAAGAACTTTTTTTTCTTTTTTTTCTTTTTTTTCTTTTTTTTAACTTTTTGAGTATATTCAATCTAAAGAGTTGACTAAATACAACTACTAAACGGTTTTCTGCATTCATCTTGGATATCTATAGTATAACACTAAACACTATCCAGGGCGACTGAAGAAAACTTAACCAATATCCGGATCCAGTCTCATGCCATTCTAGCGACTCAGTTAGATAGACCTTCTCAGTATGGGTACTCCCTATTGTATTACACCCTGGCTAACTGCCAAAGCAAATAAAACTTCTCAACCAAACAATAACCTTATCTATAACCACTTCCCAAACCAAATCTTCTACCAGCCTATGGTCTCCGCGAGCAGTCTCCTCTCTCTACTAGACTTAAGCGCTAGCCGTCTTGTCCCCCAGAAAGACCTATGAAGACAGGATTTGTCTGCACACTCCCGGCAACTAGCTACAGACCTTCTCAAATCCAAACACTAGCCTATTAGAGATGAGGTGGACTACTTGCAATAGATGGCCCCTTCTAATCCCAACCGCCAAATCTACCCCTGTCCCCAAAGCCCACAATTGAACTCCTTTCTTAAACAACTACTTCAATCTCCGAAACCAATCTCAACCAACTCAAAAACTCTCCTAAATCCTAATACAACTTCTAATCTAAAACTCAGCACATAGGCATACCTCCCTCAGTATAACCTAGCCAAGCTACCTTTTGCACCACTCCCTAAACTCAGGCCCAAACTCCTTGCCACATACTATGCGCCACAACTCTAATGCCTCAAACTCAGCCACAAAGCCTCAGCCACTCCCTCACCCGCATCCCACATACCCACTAGTATTACTGAAGGAAAATAGGCCCCATAACTGAACCCAAAGTTGACAATAAAGTCGTGAAGTTATTGTAAACGAATACCTCTACATGGAGAACGATTAATACTAATGAAAAAGGATGCTAACAAACCTTAAATACCAAAATTCCTAAACTATCATAATGGATAAGAAGTCTTGAAGTTATTGTCAGATGAACTCCAAGAACCCTGATTCACCCACTGGAAAGATATGACACGTCATAAGAAGGTGAGATTTCTATCGCTGGGATTGTAGGAGTGATTGAGGATGTATAAGAACTTCTTGTTTTTTATTTTTATTTTTATTTTTAAACTTTTCAATTGTTATTAGCTAACTACCAGCTATTTACAATACTATCAACTTTCTCTATCCTTATTGGATGTTTGCCATAACCCTTTACTCACTATCACAATTCTTATAACCTTCCATACCCTCATAACTATCATACGTACTACCCCAAACATTCCCTTTCTTCTCCTCCTATTTCTCTTCGCCCATTTTGCCAAGTGAAGTACTACTTGCAATAAGTGGTACTGCACTTCCAAACAAGCTACTTCCTCCTCTTACCGACCTATCAGAACTAAAAAAATTTACACCGACTTCTTTCCTTCTATCCTTTTTGTTCTCTTCCTCATCTTTACCTCCATACTTTAATCTCTTCTCTGGAGCCCTATACTTGATCTCCTCACTCTTAACCCCACCACTCTCCTTTACCGACTATTCCAAATCCTTTATCTTTCTCGTCAAACCACCCAATCCCACTAAAAAACCTAAGATTCCTCGATCCATACTCCTTTGACATCTCCGCCAATATGTTCTTGACAAAATGCCAAGACTTCTTTCTCTTGGTAGGCTGCACTGCCACAAACTTCTTAACCGAGCCACCTGCCACCCAGCCATAACCCTTTCTTTATTATCCTCTCCATCTCCTCCAGCCCCCTTATCAACGCCACCACCATAGATGACGTTTTACCAGCTTTAATCCTCTTTCCCCTCTCCCTATCTCCAACCAACTACCTTGATCCCTCACATACCACAACTCCCTTCTCTTTCAATGCAGTCTCTGTACCTCCAATCCCTACCTCCCACAACATACCACCAACTTTAATCCCTACTACCTCCCTCTTGCTCCCCAGTCCCTCAGGGTTAAACAGAATCCTGCTTACTCTACCAGCACCCTCAAAATCATCTCCAACTCCCTTCCTCTTCTCTGTAACGGGTGTAGATGGTCATAATTCCACTGGTGTAAATACTTTCTTTAGTGTAAATGGCGTAGTCGGGCTTCCACCTTTTAACATACTCAATATTCTCTCACTCGCTTTCAATTCCCTTTCCTTCCTTCCAAGCTGCTCTCTAAGGAGAGTAATCTCTTCCCTGAGACTTTGAACAGTAGTTGATATTGGTAAGATGATCTGCCTTTCCTTCCTGATTGGTCCAAAACCCTATCGTAGGTTTGTGTGACAAGTAACAATTTCAAACACTGAGGTTGTAATGGAGATGGTGCATGTAAGAGAACTTTATCCCTGGCACTTGTACAGTACAAGTAAGAAACTTGCTGTCAGTTGAAAAATTTTCTCTTGGCGTTAGCACGAACTCCACCCAACATTTGGTAAACAAAAGGGTAAACACAACCCTTTACGACCGAGCCACAGGCACTATAGCGCATTTGGAAACGTCAGTTCAGTTGCTGTAGTGATAAGAACAGTTCGTATTACGACCGTCGTAGCAGAACCTCCTTATTCGCAGTCACTGCTTACCTAACCCTCTGCTGTACTCGAGCACTTTTTCTGTGTCGAACCGAGTTGTTTGGCACTTTTTCTGGTATATATTACTTCTGCCCCTCGATGCCCCTCCCCCGCTTTTTTCTTTCTCACTGCCGCACACACGTCATATCCCCTTTTCCCTTCTTCAAGGCCCCCATTCCCATTTCTCTCCCTCCCAATTCGTTGACATTTTCTCATCAAACTTCCCTTCAACCTTTGAAAACGCCTTCGGTCATGACTACTACTACGACCAAAACCGGGGACCCGCTCGATCGTGGAACCCTCGACACCCTTCTTCGTAAGAGGCTCTTTTATGCTCCCGCTTTCGAAATTTATGGTGGCGTGTCTGGTCTCTACGACTACGGCCCGCCTGGATGTTCTCTTCAGGCCAATATTGTGGATGCCTGGAGGAGGCACTTTGTTCTTGAAGAAGATATGTTGGAAGTAGACTGTGCCATGCTGACTCCGCATGATGTTTTAAAGACTTCTGGTCATGTCGACAAGTTTGCGGATTGGATGTGCAAAGATCCGAAAACTGGAGAGATTTTCAGGGCTGACCACATCATCGAGGAAATTCTGGAGGCTCGGCTTAAATGCGACAAGGAAGCGAGAGGGGCAACGGTTTTGGAGAAAGAAGATGCCGATAAGAAGAAGCGAAAGAAGAAGTTGAAGGATACACAGGCTATCAAGCTTGATGACAAGGTTATCCAGGAATATCAAGATATACTGGCAAAGGTTAGTGACCACGCACCCATACATTAAAATGACTACCGGTATATCTGGCCGTTATTCTTACCGATGATTAGATTGATAACTACAGCGGCGAGGAGCTTGGGAAACTTATTGTCGACCATGGAATTACTAGTCCTACCACTGGTAATCCGCTTGAGCCGCCGGTTCTTTTTAACCTGATGTTTCAGACCTCGATTGGCCCCACCACTAATCATCCTGGGTAACATTTGTTTCTATTCGTTTCTGGTTATGAGTCATGTCTAACAGCTCGTAGATATCTCCGTCCGGAAACTGCCCAGGGTCAATTTTTGATATTCAACAGGTTATATGAGTTCAACAACCTGCGCACGCCTTTTGCTTCTGCCTCCATAGGAAAGTCTTTTCGTAATGAGATTTCTCCCCGCTCAGGACTACTCCGCGTCCGTGAGTTTCTCATGGCTGAGATTGAGCATTTTGTCGACCCGCTTGATAAAAAGCACCCTCGATTCCCTGAGGTTGCAGATAAGGTCTCACTCAGGTTCCTTCCACGCGCTATACAAGCGGAGGGCAAGACAACTACTGTCGAAAAGACTATTGGTGAAGTTGTCGAAGAAGGGATGGTGGATAATGAAACCTTGGGTTATTTCCTGGCCAGAATTCACCTTTTCCTGAAGGAGCTTGGTATAGATCCGGAGAAGGTTCGCTTTAGACAGCATATGCCCAATGAGATGGCTCATTACGCTGCGGATTGTTGGGATGCCGAATTGCTTACGTCTTATGGATGGATCGAATGCGTAGGCTGTGCGGATAGATCGGCCTACGATCTTACAGTTCACTCTAATAAAACTGGTAGGCAACTTGTAGTCAGAGAAACCCTCGAGCCTCCGAAGGTCTGGGAGGAATGGGACATGGACGTTGACAAAAAGTGGCTTGGTCCTAAATTTCGAAAGGATGCTAAGAAAATAGAGGATGCTGTTGCAAGAATTTCACAGGAGGATCGTGAGAGGCTTGCCGCTCTTCAAGTAGCTGGTGGAAAGGTATTTGTTGAGGTTGAAGGTCTTGGCTCCGTGGAGCTAGAAAAGGTTACGATTGAGAAGAACGAGAAGAGTGTTAACGGTAAATCTCCACATTTGCAATTTACCGGTATTTTATTAATTTTACTAATTGAACTAGTCCGGGAATATACTCCTAATGTTATCGAGCCATCTTTCGGCATTGGCCGTATTCTCTACTCTCTGATAGAGCATATCTACTGGTCTCGTCCCGGTGATGAAGCTCGTGGTGTTTTGTCTTTCCCTCCAAAGATTGCGCCAATTAAAATTCTCATCGTCCCTCTCTCTAATCATCCGTGCTTCGCTCCTATTGTCACTGCGCTCTCCGCTAAGATCCGCCGGGCTGGGATTTCAAAGAGAGTGGATGACTCTTCCGCGAGTATCGGGAAGCGCTATGCTCGCAATGATGAGCTGGGGACTCCTTTCGGTATTACAGTCGATTTCCAGTCCCTCGAGGACGGCACTATCACTTTGCGCGAGCGTGATGGGATGAAGCAGGTTCGTGGAACCCAGGATGAAGTAATTGAAATAGTGAGAGGGATCTTGGGCGGACATAGTACTTTTGATGACGCATTGGCCAAGTTTGGAGAGTTCCAGGGGCAGGAACTTGACGAGTAGAGACTGGCGTTTTTTTCATTTTCTTTTCTTCCTCATGTAGGTAATAATAGAGATGGTTACGGGAGCCCGTTTCTCAGTTCCGCTAAATTTCGTAGTTTGGTTCATAGAAATCTTTTATCAATTGTAGCAGCTTTGATCGGGATACTAGAAAAAGTGGCCACCATCACCATCTATCACTCGCTTCTGGCAATAGCCCATAATGGAGCGACCTTCCATATGCGGTATAGTTGGGTAGCAGTGCGGTAGTGATGCGGTGGCGAGTGAGGCCGTGTGAACCGGGGAAATCGTGACTGCCCCGTTGTCGTGTAGATAGCTGGTTCACCCCCACCCCTGGCTCACTTTCTCTCTCAATAACCATCAGTTGTTCCAACAGCCCGTATTTTCAGTGTTCCCAATGGGCCTATGGGAATTCAAGGGGGCAGGCCAATAAGATGCATAGGTTTAGTACTGGTCGCCTTAGAGAATGGCTTACATGGTCTAAGCCAGCCTACTGTCATGCCCTGTTATGATCAAAAGCTTCAACACTCTGGTCTCTCAGGTATTATATATTCTGCAGCAAGAATTTTCCTTTGTATTCACAGGTATTGGGGGTGGACAAAAATAATCAAACTAATGCAAAATGAAAAGGTTTTGATGATGACAGTATTACCCCTTTATTAAATATAATAATAGATAAGCAAAATAAAATAAGAAGAATGTAAACACATTGTGTAAATCAGAATCAAGTATGCTCTCTATTGCATTAGTTATTTTATATATTGTACTAATAATGTAGCAAATAGAGGAATTGTAAGACATAGGGCTCCCCAGTATATTATCAGGGTCAAGTTACCCTACCTTGAGCATCTACCTCCCTTGGAAAAAAGTTCAACTCAGCCCTCTCAGGCCATGAAATTTGTCAGTTAGTTTAATACTGGTTGCCATAAGAGTTGTGTCCTTTCACCAAAATACATAGGCAAGATGATCTATCTTGTAACACTATATACATTGCAGAAATCCGTCCGACCAGTTTCTGTTTTCAGGATATATGAGAGGGCATCTTCCTCTACCTTATGCAGCACGCTCCGCGCCCTCTATTTTCCTGACCATAGCTTTTACAACACCACAGTTTCTAGTGCACGATCCCCACCCTCACCCTTTTTCCTATTCACGACGGGCTTCACGCCCCTTCCCACCAGCCATGGAGCCCCTCGGGCCCCCCATCTCGCTCTTTCAGCCCCATACTGGGCCCTCCTCGGTCACTCCCTCTACCTCTGAGATCTCTTCTGAAGCCCGTTTTTTGGCCTCGCTCTTTGCTCGAACCCGTTCCCTCATCAGCTTCACCCCTGAGCAACTGCCCGCCCTGACTCCCCAGGAATGCGACAGCCTCTCGGTCGGCGAGAGCTCCCTCCTCCCTCTGCTGTGTGCCTCTCTTCACGCAGTTAACTCACTCGGCTCCCAATTGGAGGAGCTCCGCTCATCAGTCCATGACCTGCAATCACAGGTCGCTAACTCCTCCCCAAGTGAGCAACTCCGCGAAGTCCGGGACGCCATCCGGGACCTTTCGCATAGGATGGTCACACCTCCAGCTAGTGGCGCCCCTCAGAAAGGGGGTCGGCCCCCCCCCCCAGCTCCTTCTTCCTCCCACCCCGGTCCCTCTGGCCCCTCATCCTCCTTACCCCCTTCCACCAGGCCTGCCCCCCCCCCTCCACATGCCCCCCCCCAGGCAAAATCATATGCTCAAGTCATTCATGGTGGCACCTCTGAGTTCAACGCTGCGGTTAGAGCCAATAAGGCCAAATCCAAAGCGAAAGGCAAGAACTCCCCCCCTGGCACTTCTGCTAACAAAGTCGCGGCGGCCGCACAGGATGCCTCCCCAAAGGGTCCTGCCCCTCTTCCCAGTGCTGCCAGAAGGTTCTTCGCCCCTCGTTCGACCCATTGCCCCCACCCCCAGGAATCCTCCATACGCGTTCGTTTCCCCGACATTGCTGCCTCCGTTATACGCGAGGCAGGCTCCGATCTACCAAAGTCATTCAGGGTCTCGGTTAGTCCGAAAGGCGCCGTCTCCCTTACAGTGGCTGACCCCCTCGTCCCTGCTTCTTGCTACGCCCCCTTCTTTGATGCCTTTGCCGCTAGGCTCAACCAATCTTTCCCGGTCAATAACAACCCTTGGGAACACTTCCGTTACGCCCCCACTGATGTCCAGTTTGCCATCCATGGTATTCCCATGGATGCCCACCCTGACACGGATGAGGAGCTTCACCCGCTGCTACGCGCTGGCGTTGACAACGCCAAGAACCTGATCATCACCCGCTCCCGTTTCCTCAATGCTGACCGTGAATCTAGGACTAACGGTAAAAAAGCCTTCTCTGTGGTCGTCCACGTCCCAGCGGACCTGGCATGGCGCATGACCGATCCTCCCCGCATCCTCCTCTTTGGCGACAATCGCGAAGTCAAGAGGGCCTATTCCTCAAACGCCCAATCCCAGTGTTTCAACTGCTGGAGGTTTGGGCATCTTAAACCTCTGTGCAAGGAATCCACCGTCTGCCAGCTCTGCGGTGGTCCTCACTCCAAAGCCGATCACCGTTGTTCCAACCCCACCTGCCCCAAAGAAGGCAACCTTCGCCCCATCCTCGGCTGCTGCATTGCCTCCCCAGCCAGATGCCCTAACTGCCTCGGCCCTCACTCCGCAAGGGACAGAGAATGTCCCGAACGCCCCCCTCCTAACCCCGTCCCGATAGGTCCTCCTGGCGACTCTGATGCCATGGACACCTCTGATACGGCCCCCCCTCCCCCCCCTCAGGACCCAGTGTTTAGCACACCTCAACCTAGACCCATCCCGTCCAGCTCCGACCCCCTCGTCACTCCAAAGCCGATGCCCTCCTTTTCGTCCTACCGTCCTCCCTCAAGGTCTGGCCGTCCGCTCCCCGATGTGGACCCCAGCCCCTCCCCTGCCCCCAGAGACTCTTCGGCCTCGCGCCGGTAGATGTCTAACACACCCTCCGAAACCCTGAGGGGGCCGGTCCCTCTCCGCTCGCTTCATCTCGTTCAACACAACTGCTTAGGGAGCTGGAATGTGTTTCTTTCCTTGTTTAATTCCTTTGCTGAGTGCCCCAACTACCCGGCCATTGTTGCCCTACAAGATCCCCCCTTCTGGAAGGGTCGCCTTCCGTCTTTTCAAGGTTTTGATAGTTACTTTCCTTCCTCCACATCCCCCAAACCCAAAGTTGCGTTTTATGTTTCTTTGGCTTTCCAGAAAGAAGTCTCGGTCCTCCCTAGCTCTGCGGATAGGGCCGATGTGTTCTCACTTGATGTGTTTGCTAAGGACTTGTTTGGTGTTGGTTTTCCTTCCTTTCGTATTTTGAACTTGTATAGCCTCCCGGGCAAGAGGAGGGGGGATGTGTCTGTGTCCCCCTCCGTTGCTTTCCCTTCTTCTCCGCTCCCCCTTCTTGTGGTGGGAGATTTTAACCTACATCATCCCCTTGCCGACCCCTCCCGTAGCCATTCCGCGCACGAGCTGGCTGAGTCCTTTCCCTTCTTCCAGAGAGCCTCCGAACAAGGCTTCTCCTTTTTAAACACTCCGGGCGTGTTCACGAGGTTTCCCCTTGGTGGCTCCGCCAGACCCTCTGTTATTGATTTTGCTTTTTCTTCTTCTTTATTGCATCCCTTTGTTCAAAGCTGGGATACCTCTTTACCCTCCACTGGTTCAGATCACGTTCCTATTTCTATTTTATTACAGCATCCCATACTGCATCCCCCCCCTCCTTCCCCCAACTGGCTGCTGACAGATTGGGCGTCCCTCACTCCCCTCTTGGAGGCCCTTGTCCTCCCCCCCCCTCCGGTTAACCCTCCCCGGTCTGCTCTCGAGGCCTGGTTCGACTGTGCCCTTCGCTCGGTCACCTCGCTCCTGATCAGCCACACCCCGCTCTCTCGACCCTCCAGTAGATCCAAACCATGGTGGTCTCCGCTACTCTCAATCCTCCGCTGCGAATATCACTCCGCGTCTCGAAAAGCAAGGGCCTCCCTCTCCATCAGGATAGGATGACTGCAAAGCTCTCCAAAAACGGGTATTTCAGGGCGATCAAAAACGCTAAAAGCTCCCACTGGAGATCCCTTCTTGCCGAAGCCACCCCACGCTCCATATGGACAGTTAAGAAATTCTCACTGGGTCGTCCCGTCTCACGCTTTCCATCCTTCCCCGACGCTATGACTCCGTCGGACATCAACGACTCGCTTCTGGCACATTTCTTTCCGGCTCGCCCCACGCCCTCCCTCCCCGCCAACCTCTCAGCCTTCAGCGACACCCCGACCCTCACAGCAGAAGAGGTTGCCGCTGCTCTCTCCAAGTGCTCTCCGTCCTCCGCTCCTGGGCCAGATACTATTCCCTACTCCGTGTGGAAGGCCCTTCACAAAGCCTGCCCGCACATCCTTACCTCTCTCTGGCCCCGCTTCTGCTATATGGGCACCACCCCGCCTCCCTCAAGCGGGCACATGGTGTAGTCCTCGACAAGCCAGGCAAGGCCTCCTACGACTCCCCCACTTCTTTTCGCATTATTGTTCTTCTTGAAACTGTTTCCAAAATCCTCGAGAGGATCGTTGCCTCCCGTCTTTCCGCCGTCGCCCGTTTTCAAGGGCTCTTGTCCACCAATCAGTGTGGCTCCCTCCCAACCCTCTCCTCCTTCGATGCCTGCACGGCTATGGTTGACTCCGTCCGCACCCTGCAAAGGTCCCGCAGAAAAGTTTCCTCCCTTTTTTTGGATATCAAAGGTGGTTTTGACAATGTCGATGCCGTTATTCTCTGCTCCCTTCTTCGTAGGAAGATGGTCAACCGTTATTTGATTTCCTGGGTGTTTTCCTTTTTAACTGACAGAAGGTGTTGTTTGTTGTTTCAGGGCTCTCCTAAGATTTTTTCTTCTGTTACCGTCGGTACTCCTCAAGGGTCCCCGATTTCTCCATTGTTATTTGTTATTTATGTTTCTTGTTTGCATGTGACAGTCCCCAGAGGGGTTATTTGTCCTATGTTGATGATTTTTCTATTACTGTTGCTTCTTCTTCATACCGTACCAACGTTAGGCTGCTTCAAAGGACCTTCGGTGTCATGAAGGCCAAGGCCACAGCTGTCAAGGTTGGGTTCTCTATTCCCAAGACGGAACTCATTCACTGGCGCACCCCTCATCAGAGGGACCTCCCGAGTGACCCAAGACCCCCTCCCATTGCCCTGGACGGACAGGTTTTTTTCCCCGCTGCTCAGCTCCGTTGGCTGGGCTACTGGTTTCTTCCCAATGTTTCGACCACCGCTCATTTCTCTCGCCGCCTCGCCCTTTCTCAAGCTGCCTTCGCGGCCGTTAGGAGAATGTCGGGCCCGGGCTCCGGGGTCTCTCCGCATCTCTGTCATAAATTGGCATACTCGCTAATCTTCCCCATTCTCTCCTATGGGGCCGACCTCTTCGTTCCAACCAAAGGGCTGCTCCACAGAATGAACACCCACTGGCACTACGTCCAGAGATGGGTCACAAACTGTTTCAGGGCCACACCTACCACCATCCTTGCTGCGGAAGCTGCTCTCCCTCCCCTCTCGGTTCTCCTCGCGCACAAACGCCGCATGGCGGCCCTTCGACTCTGTTGCTCCCCCCCCACTATCAACCCCGCGGCTGCCCGCCTCCACTCGTCCTTCCCTTCGGCCCTTCCCGATCGGTGTGCTGAGAACCTAAGGGCTCTCTGCTCTGGCCTTGACCCTAATGTCAGGCCCCTCCTTTGGTCCACCCCCGAAAGAAAACCCCCTGTCAGAACGCACCTTCCGGTCGACGCTCTCGCTCACCTCGTCCTTCCCCTTATCGAGGGGGTCTCCCCACTCCCCCTTCTGGGCTCGTCCTTGCTGCCGGACCTCCCATCTCTCCCCCCGGAATCCCTGATGAGGGCCTCATACACCGTACTCCAGCGCAGGGCCCGTGCCATGATGATACAGTCGTGGAAGGAGGTCGCCCCGCCACCGCCCTACTATGTTTTCCCCTCGGCACAACTCCACACCCTTTCATGGGCTTAGGCAAGTTCATGGCTGGTCGAATTCACCAAATGAGGGCCCAGAAGAGCTACCTGGCCGCCCACCCCTCCTGGTCACAACCTGATCTCTCGCCCCTCTGCCCCCTCTGTGGGGAGGAGGATGAGACTTTCAGCCACGCCGTCCTTCGCTGCGAAGCCAAAGCTGAACCCAGAGCCCGCCACCTCCAAGGCGTGCCCTCCGTAGGGGCTGACTCCCCACTTTGGTCCTCCGCCCACCTCCTTCTAGGGCTCGCCTCCTACATCGATGAGACGTGCACCAATTTTCCTCCCACAATGGCTACCTTTGTGATGTCGTCACCGGTTTCTATGGTTTTTCCTTCCTCCCCGGCTGCTAGGGGTTTTTTCGAGTCATCTCCTTTGCGTCTACGTGACTTAAAATGTTAAGTTTTATGTTAAGGTTACTTTTGTTTTAGGATTTTTCGTGTTAGCTTGAGTTTGTTTGATTTTTCTGCTGTGGAATTCCGTATGTTGGTATGGTGTCGAGTACTTGACACAGCTTGGGGATGTTTGTTTGAGTTTTTACTTTGTTATTGGTTTTGGGATTAAGGTTTTCTTTACGCCATAGCTAGCGCTGCATGCGAGTTCTTGTACCTTAACAATGAATACATGATATAAAAAAAAAAAAAAAAAAAAAAAAAAAAAAAAACCTCTACCATATGCAAGTGGAAGCATCCGAATCGGACGACGTCGCATAAAGTTACAAACCCTCAAGATAGTGGATCGAAGAGTGGTCGTTAAGTAACGGGACGAAAACTGCGTGAAAGTTAGACACTTCAGTCTGGAAAGTCGCCCAGTACTAGAAGGATAGTCTATACCCAGGAAGGGGGTCGGGGAACCCCCAAAGGACCTGTCAGCATAAGACCGATAACTATGTTCGTAACCATTGGTTCGATTTATAGTCAAGAGTCGTATAATGCCGGTAGACGAAACCGCAAGACGCATATGCAGTCTGGTTTCCGACGGAGCTGACACCAGAAGATTGGCCATCTTCGGTTCAGCGGGTAGTCTCTCTACGTTGACAAACGTGGGTGATTATTCGTAACTTGATTCGCTTCGGATAAAAGATCGTACGAACACTACGAGAGGTGTCCACACCATCGTAGAATAAAAGTTCTCACGTGTCTACAAGTCGCGTATGGGTGCAGAGGTTTTCAGGGTCAGATGGGGTTCGCACTTCGATTGAAGTCGGTGAAAAGAGTAAGAGGTACTTAGTTATATAGAAAGATTATGTAGCCCGCGAACACCCAGACGCGGAATATAAATATCGAGGTGTCTTCGCAGCTTATACAAAACAACAAGCAACGGAGAAGAGACCTTAACAATATATACACGTTACTACTTTAAATTTCTTATCGCACGATTACTTTTATCTTAAACACATTCGTCTCCCTTGACGATATTCTCCAAAACACTTGTTTAGCGATTAGGGCCATAGCGTAATAACACTCTTCCATTACGCTACCCCCTTAACACGTTCGCGGCCTTTAGGAGAATATCGGGGGCAGGCTCTGGAGTCTCTCCTCACCTCTGCCACAAGCTGGCCTACTAACTTATTTTTCCTATCCTTTCGTATGGGGCCGACCTCTTCGTCCGTACAAAAGGCCTCCTCCAAAGAATGGACATCCACTGGCACCACGTCCAGAGATGGGTCACAAACTTTTTCAGAGCTACACCCACCACCATTTTGGCTGCGGAAGCCGCGCTGCCCCCCCTCTCAGTCCTCCTGGAACACAAGCGACGTATGGCCGCCCTACGCCTCTGCTGGTCCCCCCCCACCATCAACCCGGCCGCCGCCCGCCTCCACCCATCTTTCCCCTCGGCTCTTCCGGACCGATACGCAGAGAACCTAAGGGCTCTTTGCGTAGGCCTCGACCCCAATGTTAGGCCCCTCCTCTGGTCCACCCCTGAACGAAAACCCCCTGTCAGAACTCATCTTCCAGTTGACGCTCTCGCCCACCTCGTCCTTCCCCTCATTGAGGGCCCCTCTCCTCTCCCCCTACTAGGTTTGACTCTGCTGCCGGACCTCCCGACTCTCCCCCCAGAGCTGCTCATGCGTGCTTCATATTCCATTCTCCAGCGTAAGGCCCGTGCCATGATGTTAGACACGTGGAAGACCAGGGTCCCGCCGCCGGCTTACTATCTTTTTCCACTCACTACGACTCCGCACCCGTTCATGGGCTTAGGCAAGTTCATGGCTGGTCGAATTCATCAAATGCGGGCCCAGAAGAGTTATCTGGTCGCCCACCCCACCTGGTCCCAACCTGATCTCTCCCCCCTCTGTCCCCTTTGTGGGGAGGAGGACGAGACCTTCAGCCACGCCGTCCTTCGCTGCGAAGCCAAAGCCGAACCCAGAGCCCGCCACCTCCAAGGCGTCCTCTCCGTCGTGGCAGACTCCCCGCTTTGGTCCTCCGCTCACCTCCTCCTAGGGCTCGCCTCCTACATCAACGAGACGTGCAACAATTTTCCCCCCACAATGGCCTCGTATGAGCTGTCGTCCCCAGTTTCAATGGTTTTTCCTTCGTCCCCAGCGGCAAGGGGTTTTTTCGAGTCGTCTCCTTTACGTCCCGTTTGATTTAAATTGCTGATGTTTATTTCGTTTATATTTGTGTTTTATGACTTTACTTTTTTAGGCTTTTAGTTGGCTTGATTTATCTGTTTGTGAATTCCGTAAGTTGGTATCGTGTCGAGTACTCGTCACAGTTTGGGGAAGATGTGTTGGGTTTTTACTTTGTTATTTGGTTTTTGGGATTAAGGTTTTCTTTACGCCATAGCTAGCGCTGCATGCGAGTTCTTGTACCTTAACAATGAATACATGATATAAAAAAAATAAAAATAAAAATAAAAACCTCTACCTTATGCAACTGGAAGCACTCGAATTGGACGACGTCGCATAAAGTTACAAGTCCTCGAAGATATTGGATCGAAGAGTGGTCATTAAGTAACGGGACGTAAACTGCGTGAAAGTTAGACACTTCAGTCTGGAAAGTCGCCCAGTACTAGAAGGATAGTCTATACCCAGGAAGGGGGTCGGGGAACCCCCAAAGAACCTGTCAGCATAAGACCGATAACTATGTTTGTAGCCATTGGTTCGATTCATAGTCAAGAGTCGTATAATGCTGGTAGACGAAACCGCAAGACGCACATGCAGTCTGGTTTCCGACGGAGCTGACAAAAGTAGACTAGGCATCTTCGGTTCAACAGGTAGTCTCTCTGCGTTAGCAAACGTGGGTGATTATTCGTAACTTGATGCGCGTCGGATAAAAGATCGTACGAACACTACGAGAGTTGTACACACCATCGTAGAATAAAAAGTTCTTACATGTCTACAAGTCGCGTATGGGTGCAGAGGTTTTCCGGGTCAGAAAGGGTTCGCACTTCTGTTGAAGTCGGAACGAAGAGTAAGAGATACTTTGTTATATAGAAAGATTATGTAGCCCGCGAACACCCAGACGCGGAATATAAATATCGAGGTGTCTTTGCAGCTTATACAAACAACAAGCAACGGAGAAGAGACCTTAATAATATATACACGTTACTACTTTAAAATTCTTATCGCACGATTACTTTTATCAAAATACATTCGTCTCCCTACACGATATTCTCCAAGCGCTTATTCAGCGATTAGGGCCATAGGGTAATAACTCTCTCCCATCACGCTACCCCCATAACAGGCTCCGCATGGATGCCCACCCCGACACAGACGAGGAACTTCACCCTCTTTTACTCACTAGCGTTGATAATGCCAAGAATCTGATAATCACCCGCTCCCGTTTCCTCAATGCTGACCGTGTAGCTAGAACCAACGGTAAGAAAGCCTTCTCTGTTGTCGTCCATTTCCCAGCAGACCTGGCATGGCGCATTACCGATCCTCCCTATATCCTCCTCTTTGGCGACAATAGTGAAGTCAAGAGGGCCTACTCCTCTAACGCTCAAAGCCAGTGTTTTAATTGCTGGAAGTTTGGGCACCTAAAACCTCTTTGCAAGGAATCAACCGTCTGCCAACTCTGTGACGGCCCTCACGCCAAGGCCGACCACCGCTGCTCCAACCCCACCTGCCCCAAAGAAGGTAATCTACGCCCCATCCTCGGCTGCTGCATAGCCTCCCTGGCCAGGTGCCCGAACTGCCATGGCCCTCACTCTGCCAGTGACAGTGACTGCCCCGAATGCCCACTCGGGAGCCCAGTCCCTACAGGCCCTCCCGGCGACTCTGATGCCATGGATACCTCGGATACAGCCCCCCCTCACCCCCCTCAGGACCCGGTTTTTAGCACACCTCAACCCAGGCCTATCCCTTCTGGGACCGACCCCCTCATCACTCCAAAGCCGATGCCTTCCTTTTCGTCCTACCGTCCTCCCTCAAGGTCTGGCCGCCCACTCCCCGATGTGGAACCCAGCCCCTCCCCTGCCCCCAGAGACACTTCGGCCTCGCGCCGGTAGATGTCTAACACCCCGCCTGACAACCTGAGGGGGGCCGGCCCCCCTTCGCTCGCTTCATCTTGTTCAACACAACTGCTTAGAGAGCTGGAATGTGTTTCTTTCTTTGTTTAATTCTTTTGCGGATACCCCTAACTACCAGGCCATTGTGGCCCTGCAAGATCCCCCCTTTTGGAAGGGCCGCCTTCTGTTTTTTCAAGGTTTTGATAGTTATTTTCCTTCTTGTTCTTCCCCCAAACCCAAAGTTGCTTTTTATGTTTCGTTGGCTTTTCAGAAAGAGGTCTCGGTCCTCCCTAGCTCTGCGGAGAGGGCTGATGTGTTTTCACTTGATGTGTTTGCTAATGACTTGTTTGGTGTTGGTTTTCCTTCCTTTCGTATTTGGAATTTGTACAACCTCCCGGGCAAGAGGAGGGGGGTCGTGTCTGTGTCGCCCTCTGTTGCCTTTCCTCCTTCCTCTCTTCCCCTCCTCGTGGTGGGAGATTTCAATCTTCACCATCCCCTCCTGGATCCCTCTCGCCGCCACTCCAAGGAGGAGCTGGCTTTGTCCTTTCCTTTCTTTTAGAGAGCTTCTGAGCAAGGTTTCTCCCTGCTGAATACACCGGGTGTCTTCACGAGGTTTCCCCTTGGTGGCTCCGCCAGACCCTCTGTTATTGATTTTGCTTTTTCGTCCTCGTTGTTGCGTCCTTTTGTCTAAAGTTGGGACACACTTTTACCCTCCACCGGCTCAGATCATGTTCCTATCTCAATCTTATTACAGCACCCTAAGCTGCACCCTCCTCCCCCTGCTCCAAACTGGCTCTTGACAGATTGGGCGTTCCTCACTCCCCTCCTGGAGGCCCTTCCTCTCCCTCCCCCTCCGGTAAATCCCCCCCGCTGCCCCATTGAGGCTTGATTTGATTGCGCCCCCCGGTGAGTCACCTAGCTCCTGGTCAGCCACACCCCGCTCTCTCGTCCCTCTAGTAGATCCAATCCGTGGTGGTCTCCACTGCTTTCAATCCTCGGGCCCGAATATCACTCCGCATCTCGCAAAGCCAGGGCCTCCCTCTCTCCACAAGATAGGGCGGCGGCCAAGCTCTCCAAGAATGGGTATTTCAAGACAATGAAGAATGCCAAGAACTCTCACTGGAGATCTCTCCTGGCCGAAGCTACCCCACGCTCCATATGGACAGTCAAGAAATTCTCCCTGGGCCATCCTGTCTCGCGCCTTCAGTCTTTCCCCGACGCCGTCACTCCGTCGGACATCAACTCCTACCTCCTTGCCCACTTTTTTCCAACTCGCCCCACCCCCTCCCTGCCTGCCAGTCTCTCCGCCTACAGCGACGCCCCGACCCTCACTGCAGAGGAGGTCGCCGCTGCCCTCTCCTAATGCTCCCCGTCCTCCGCTCCTGGACCAGACACTATTCCCTACTCTGTGTGGAAGGTCCTTCACAAAACCTGCCCACACATTTTGACCTCCCTCCTAGCCCCACTCCTGGTATATGGTCACCACCCTGCCTCCCTCAAACGGGCACATGGTGTAGTTCTCGACAAGCCAGGGAAGGCCTCCTACGACTCACCGGCCTCCTTCCGCATAATTGTTCTCCTTGAAACCGTCTCCAAAATCAATGAGAGAAACGTCGCCTCCCGCCTCTCAGCAGTCGCCCGCTTTCAGGGGCTCCTATCCACCAACCAGTGTGACTCCCTCCCGACCCTCTCCTCCTTCGATGCCTGCACCGCCATGGTCGACTCCGTTCGCACCTTGCACAGGTCCCGTAGGAAAGTTTCCTCCCTGTTCTTGGATATCAAAGGTGGTTTCGACAATGTTGATCCCTCTATCCTCTGCTCCCTTCTTCGCAGGAAGTTGGTTAATCGTTACTTAATGTCTTGGGTATTTTCCTTTCTAACGGACAGAAGGTGTTGTTTGTTATTTCAGGGCTCTCCCAAGGTTTTTTCTTCCGTTACTGTGGCCTCTCCTCAAGGGTCCCCTATCTCTCCTTTGTTGTTTGTTATTTACGTTTCTTGTTTACATGTGTTAGTTCCCAGAAGGGTTATTTTGTCGTATGTTGATGATTTTTCTGTTACTGTTGCTTCTTCGTCCTACTGTACCAATGTTAGGCTGCTTCAGAGGACCTTTGGTGTTATGAAGGCCAAAGCCACAGCAGTCAAGGTTGGCTTTTCCATCCCTAAGACGGAACTTATTCACTGGCGCACCCCTCACCAGAGGGACCTCCCGAGTGATCCAAAACCCCCTCCTATCGTCCTGGATGGCCAGGTTTTCTTCCCTGCCACTCAGCTCCGCTGGCTGGGTTACTGGTTTCCCCCTAATGTTTCGACCACCGCCCATTTCTCCCGTCGCCTCGCCCTCTCCCAGGCTGCCTTCGCGGCTGTCAGGAGAATGTCAGGCGCTGGCTCTGGGGTCTCCCCACACCTCTGCCACAAGTTCGCATACTTGCTTATCTTCCCTATCCTCTCGTATGGGGCCGACCTCTTTGTCCCAACTAAAGGGCTACTCTACAGGATCAACATTCACTGGCATCATGTCCAGAGATGGGTCACGAACCGTTTTAGAGCCACACCTATCACCATCCTGGCTGCGGAGGCCGCATTCACCCCCCTCTCTGTACTTCTCGCCCACAAGCGCCGAATGGCGGCCCTTCGCCTCTGTTGCTCCCCTCCGACTATCAACCCGGCGGCGGCCCGCCTCCACTTGTCCTTCCCCTCGGCTCTTCCCGACCGGTATGCAGAGAACCTAAGGGCTCTCTGCGTGGGCCTTGACCCCAATGTCTAACCCCTCCTCTAGTTCACCCCCGAACGAAAGCCCGCAGTCAGAACGCACCTCCCAGTCGATGCTCTCGCTAACCTCGTCCTTCCCCTGGTTGAAAGTACCTCCCCCCATCAGCAAAAAAAAAATCTGTCTTTTGTGCTCCACGGTGAGCCATGTCGTTGAGTTTTACGTTTTGGCTAATCGCAAGTGACCCCGGTTAATCATGATGCTTCCGATTGTATCCCCTAATGATCAGATACTAATCTTAATTTTAGCAAAACATGAGCTATTTTTATCAATATCTCATGGACATTTTACATTACAAAGTTGTATGTTATGAACTCAAATTTCTCAACTTTGGTATGTAAAAAGTCCGTGAGTTATTAATAAAAATTGCTCATATTTTGCAGAAAACAGAATTAATATTATCTTCTTTAGTAAAACTAACGGGATTTTTAATATCGCGATCATAGGACTCACGATGCCCCAAAACGTAAAACTCAACGACAGGAGGCACAGGGGGCAAGCTGTTTTTTTGCTGATGCCCCTCCCCCTGCTAGGCTCGGCCTTACTGCCGGATCTCCCATCCCTCCCCCCGGAGCCCCTCATGAGGGCCTCTTATACCACATTCCAGCGCAGGGCCCAAGCCATGATACAACCGCACGCAGGTGGTAACGGGACACGTTCGCAAAAGTCTTCAGCTTCCAACAACTACCCGAACATCACCAACCCACCCAAAAATCCCGATTGATCAAAATACCGGAAAACCACGGCAAGCTACAGAAACTGAGCGTATCTCAGTGATCGAAAAGCATGCCGAAGGTAAAAATGACCGCCAAATCGCCCAAGAAACACCTGTCTCAAAATCTGAGACTCAGAGGATCGTCAAGCGATGGGAGGCTACCAAAACAATTAACCCCCCACCACGCCCTGGTTTTAAGCCAAAGTTAGATGAATGTGCCATGAGACGATTACATCGAATCAATGAGCAAAATCCTCATGCTCCTCTCCGTGATATCACAGCCGATCTCAACCTGAATGTGTCGGAAAGGACTGTGGGTCACACACTTTGTCGTATGAACTTCTATGTTCATGTTGCTCGCAAAAAGCCTTTCTTGAACTATGAGCGTAAGCGGGAGAGATTGCGCTGGGCTCGAGAAAGGCAAAACTGGAACAATTTTGTATGGAGGAAGCAGATCTTTGTCGATGAGATCAAGCTTACTATTGGGCAAGGAGGGGGAAGATCCCTGGTCCGACGCCCTCCTGGAACTGCTCTTGAGGATCGCTATCTTGAGCCCTCTTTTCCTGACGATAAGACCACGGTCATGTTCGCTGCTGGTTTCACCTATGGTTTCCACACTCAGCTTATACCTATCCGCCAGAGAACTGAGAGAGAGCGGGAGAGTGGCAGAGATCGACTAGGCATGAATTCGGTCCAATATTGTCAGGAGATTTACACTCCACACTTCCTTCCTTTATATGAGCTTTTAGGCGGGGCTGATAATGATATTGAAATGGTTGAAGACAATTCTCGTGTACATAATTCTCACTATTCTAGGAGATATAGGGTGTTGCAAGGGGTTATTCGGATGCCTTGGGCATCTTGGTCTCCAGACATGAATCCTATAGA
Source organism: Tuber borchii (assembly GCA_003070745.1). Classification (NCBI taxonomy): domain Eukaryota; kingdom Fungi; phylum Ascomycota; class Pezizomycetes; order Pezizales; family Tuberaceae; genus Tuber; species Tuber borchii. Next base: position 67,746 of record NESQ01000253.1, read on the forward strand.
GAATGTGTGGTCTTTTTTTGAGCGGAGGTTTCGGGAGGCTTGTAAGACAGCTAGGTGGTGTCCCTACAACAGAGCCGATATTATTTCACTTGCGCAGGAGGTTTGGGAGGATATGCCATGGCGGAGAGTCTATCGTTTCATTGATAGTATGCCAAGAAGGATCACTACTCTGATACGGAGACATGGAGGTCACACTAAGTGGTAAATTGAGCTTGGGGGACACAAGTTTCTTACTCTCATTTTTCTTTTCTTTTACTTGAATTGGCAATTCGGAATTGGGTTTTCTTTTCTGACTTCATGATATCTTGATCGCATGCCAAGCCTTGTGTCCCGTTACCACTTGCGTGGGGGTGTATTAGACTCGTGAAAGGCTACTTGCCCGCTACCGGCTTACTATTCTTTTCCCCTCACTACTACTCCGCACCCGTTCATGGGCTTAGGCAAGTTCATGGCTGGTCGAATTCATCAAATGCGGGCCCAGAAGAGTTATCTGGCCGCCCACCCCACCTGGTCCCAACCTGATCTCTCCCCCCTTTGCCCCCTCTGTGGGGAGGAGAATGAGACTTTCAGCCACCCCGTCCTCCGCTGCGAAGCCAAGGTTATTCCTAGGGCCCACCACCTCCAAGTTGTGCTCTCTGTCAGGGCTGATTGCCCATATTGGTCCTCCGCCCTACTTCTCCTAGGGCTCGCCTCCTACATTAACGAGACGTGCACCAACTTTCCTCCCACCATGGCTACCTACGAGGTGTCGTCTCCAGTCTCAATAGTTTTTCCATCTTCCCCGGCTGCTAGGGGCTTATTCGAGTCGTCTCCGTTACGTCCTACTTGATTTAAGTTTTGGTTTTATTTTAATTATATGTTTGTGTTATAATTTTTCGTGTTGAGCCTTTGTTGGCTTGATTTTTCTCACTGTTGAATTCAGTAAGTTGGTATCGTGTTGAGTACTTGACACAGTTTAGGGAAGATGTTTTGAGCTTTTACTTTGTTATTGGTTGTTGGGATTAAGGTTTTCTTTACGCCATAGCTAGGGCTGCATGCGAGTTCTTGTACCTTAACAATGAATACATGATATAAAAAAAGAATAAAAAAAAAACCACTACCTTATGCACCACGCTCCGCGCCCTCTATTTTCCTGACCATAACTTTTACAACACCACAGTTTCTAGTGCAAGATCCCCACCATCACCCATTTTTCTACTTACGTCAGGCTTCACTCCCCCTTCCAACCAGCCATTGAGGCCCTCGGCCCCCCCATCACGCTTTTCCAGTCCCGTGCCGGACCCTCCTCTATTACTCCCTCTACCTCTGAGATTTCCCCTGAGGCCCGCTCTCTGGCCTCACTTTTCTCACAAACCCATTCCCTCATCACCTTCACCCCGGAACAATTGCCCTCTCTGACCCCTTAGGAATGCGATAACCTCTCGATCGGCGAAAGCTCCCTCCTCCCTCTATTGTGCGCCTCCCTCCACGCGGTCAACTCACTCGGCTCCCAGTTGGAGGAGCTCCGCTCATCAGTCCACGACCTGCAGTCTCAGGTCGCTAATTCCTCCCCTAACGAGCAACTCCGTGAAGTCCAGGATGCCCTCCGGGACCTGTTACATAGGATGGTCGCCACCCCTTCCACAGGGGCCCCCCAGAAAGGGGGTCGCCCCCTTCCCCCAGCTCCTCCTCCCACTCACCCTGGCCCCTCTGGCCCTTCCTCTTCGCTCCTTCCTCCCAGGCCTGCCCCCCCTCTCCTCATGCCCCCCCCAGGCAAAATCATACGCCCAGGTCATTCACGGTGGTAACTCTGAGTTTAATGCCGCAGTCAGAGCCAATAAGGCCAAATCCAAGGCAAAGGGTAAGAATTCCCCCAATAGCACTTCTGCTAACAAAGTCGCAGCGGTCGCACAGGATGCCTCCCCGAAGGGTCCTGCCCCTCTCGCCAGCGCTGCTAGAAGGTTCTTCGCCCCTCGTTCGACCCAGTGTCCCCACCCCCAGGAATCCTCCATTTGCGTTGGTTTCCCTGACATCGCGGCTTCCGTCCTTCGGGAAGCTGGCACTGATCTCCCAAAGTCCTTTAGAGTCTCGGTCAGCCCCAAAGGCACTGTCTCTCTCACTGTGGCTGATGCCCTCATCCCCGCTTCGTGCTACGCCCCCTTCTTTGACGCCTTCGCTGCAAGGCTCAACCAGTCTTTCCCGGTCAACAACAATCCCTGGGAACATTTCCGTTACGCCCCCACTGATGTCCAATTTGCCATCCACCGTCTCCCCATGGACGCACATCCCGACACAGATGGGGAACTTCACTCCCTACTACTTGCCGGCCTCGATAACGCCAAGAATCTTATAATAACCCGCTCCCGTTTCCTCAATACTGACCGAGAAGCCAGGACTAACGGGAAAACAGCCTTTTTAGTCGTCGTCCACGTCCCGGCGGACTTGGCATGGCGCATGACCGATCCTCCCCGGTTCCTCCTCTTTGGCGATAATCGTGAAGTCAAAAGGGCCTACTCCTCCAACCCCCAAAGCCAGTGTTTTAATTGCTGGAAGTTCAGGCACCTAACACCTCTGTGCAAGGAATCAACTGTATGCCAGCTCTGCGGTGGTCCTCACTCCAAGGCTGACCACCGCTGCTTCAACCCCACATGCCCAAAAGAGGGCAACCTTCGCCCCATCCTTGGCTGCTGCACAGGCTCCCCGGCCAGGTGCCAAAACTGCCACGACCCTCACTCCACCAGGGACAGAGACTGCGCCAATCGCCCCCTCGCTAGCCCCACCCTTGCAGGCCCATCCGGCGACTCTGACGCCATGGATACCTCAGACACAGCCTCCCTTCCCCCCCCTCAGGACGAGGTGCTTAGCACCCCTCAGTCTAGGCCTATCCCCTCAGGTACCGATCCCCTCATCACTCCAAAGCCGATGCCATCCTTTTCGTCCTATCGTCCTCCCTCAAGGGCTGGTCGTCCACTCCCCGATGTGGACCCCAGCCCCTCCCCTGCCCCTAGAGACACTTCGGCCTCGCGCCAGTAGATGTCCAACACCCCGCTCGATAACCTGAGGGGGCCGGCCCCCCTCCGTTCGCTTCATCTCGTTCAACACAACTGCTTAGGGAGCTGGAATGTGTTTCTTTCCCTGTTTAATTCTTTCGTTGACTCCCCCAACTACCCGGCCATCGTGGCCCTACAAGATCCCCCCTTCTGGAAGGGTCGCCTCCCGTCCTATCAAGGTTTTGATAGTTATTTTCCCTCTTCTTCATCCCCCAAACCCAAGGTTGCTTTTTATGTTTCATTGGCTTTCCAGAAAGAAGTCTTGGTCCTCCCCAGCTCTGTGGAGAGGGCTGATGTGTTTTCACTTGATGTGTTTGCAAATGACTTGTTTGGTGTTGGTTTTCCTTCATTTTGTATTATGACCCTGTACAATCTCCCCGGCAAGAGGAGGGGTGACGTTTCTGTGTCGCCTCCTGTTGCTTTCCCTCCCTCCTCACTTCCCCTCCTCGTAGTGGGAGATTTCAATTTACATCATCCCCTTGCGGACCCCTCTCGCCGCCACTCCAAGGAGGAGCTGGCCCTGTCCTTTCCTTTTTTTCAAAGAGCTTCCGAACAGGGTTTCTCCCTTTTGAATACCCCGGGGGTCTTCACGAGGTTTCCCCTTGGTGGCTCTGCCAGACCCTCTGTTATTGACTTTGCTTTTTCTTCTTCGTTGTTGCGTCCTTTTGTTCAAAGTTGGGACAAGTTCTTACCCTCCACCGGCTCAGACCATGTTCCTATCTCCATCTTTCTGCGGCATCCCAAACTGCACCCTCCTCCCCCTGCCCCCATCTGGCTTTTGACAGACTGAGTGTCCCTCTCTCCCCTCCTAGATGCCCTTGCTCTCCCTCCCCCTCCGGTGAACCCTCCCCGCTGCGCCCTCCTGGCTAGGTTTGACTGCGCCCTTCAATCAGTCACCTCTCTCTTGATCAGCCACACCCTGCTCTCTCGTCCCTCCAGCAGATCCAAACCGTCGTGGTCTCCACTACTGACAATCCTCCGTCGCGAATACCACTGCGCATCTCGCAAAGCCAGGGCGTCCCTCTCGTCTCAAGACAGGATAGCGGCCAAGCTCTCCAAGAATGGGTACTTCAAGGCAATCAAGAATGCTAAGAACTCTCACTGGAGGTCTCTCCTGGCAGAAGCCACCCCACGCTCCATATGGACAGTCAAGAAATTCACCCTGGGCCGCCCCGTCTCGCGCTTCCCATCTTTCCCCGACGCCGTCACTCTGTCAGACATCAACTCTTGGCTACTAGCTCACTTGTTTCCGGCTCGTCCCGCCCCCTCTCTGCCGGCCGGTCTCTCCGCCTTCAGCGACGCCCCGACCCTCACTGCCAAGGAGGTCGCCGCTGCTCTCTCCAAGGGCTCTCCGTCCTCCGCTCCTGGACCAGATGCTATTCTGTACTCTATGTGGAAGGCCCTCCATAAAGCCTGCCCACACATCTTGACCACTCTCCTGGTCCCGCTCCTGCTATGTGGCCACCACCCTGCCTCCCTCAAATGGGCACAAAGCATAGGCCTCGACAAGCCTGGAAAGGCCTCCTAAGACTCGCCAGCCTCTTTCTGTATCATCGCCCTCCTAGAAACCGTCTCTAAGATCCTCGAGAGGATCGTCGCCTCCCGCCTCTCCGCTGTCGCCCGCTTCCAGGGGCTCCTATCCCCCAACCAATGTAGCTCCCTCTTAACTCTCTCCTCCTTCGATGCCTGCACCCCAATGGTTGACTCCGTCCGCACGCTACAAAGGTCAGGAAAGTTTCCTCCCTCTTCTTGGACATCAAAGGTGGCTTTGACAATGTTGACGCCTCCATCCTCTGCTCTCTTCTTCGCAGGAAGATGGTTAATCGTTATTTGATTTCTTGGGTATTTTCCTTTTTAACGGACAGAAGGTGTTGTTTGTTATTTCAGGGCTCTCCCAAGATTTTTTCTTCCGTTACCGTGGGTACTCCTCAAGGGTCCCCTATTTCTCCTTTGTTGTTTGTTATTTATGTTTCTTGTTTACATGTGGCAGTTCCCAGAGGGGTTATTTTGTCTTATATTGATGATTTTTCCATTACGGTTGCTTCTTCTTCCTATCGTACCAATGTCAGGCTGCTTCAGAGGACCTTTGGTGTCATGAAGGCCAGAGCAACAGCAGTCAAGGTCGGCTTTTCTATTCCCAAGACGGATCTCATACACTGGCGCACCCCTCACCAGAGGGACTACCCGAGTGACCCACAACCCCCTCCTATCGCCCTGGACGGCCAGGTCTTCTTCCCTGCTACTCAGCTGCGCTGGCTGGGCTACTGGTTTCTCCCCAATATTTCGACCACCGCCCATTTCTCCCGTCGTCTCGCCCTTTCCCAAGCTGCCTTCGCGGCCGTTAGGAGAATGTCAGGAGCAGGATCCGGTGTCTCCCCACACCTCTGCAAACAGTTGGCATACTCACTTATCTTCCTTATCCTCTCATACGGGGCCGATCTGTTTGTCCCAACCAAAGGACTCCTCCACAAGATGGACATCCATTGCCATCACGTCCAGAGATGGGTCACAAACTGTTTTAGGGCCACACCCACCACCATCGTAGCTACGGAGGCTGCCCCCCCCCCCTCTCAGTACTCCTCCCTCACAAGCGCCGCATGGCGCCCCTGCCCCTCTGTTGCTCACCTCCTACCATCAACCCGGCAGCTGCTCGTCTCCACTCGTCCTTTCCCTTGGCCCTTCCCGACCGCTATGTAGAGAACCTAAGGGCTCTATGTGTGGGCCTTGACCGCAATGTCAGGCCACTCCTCTGGTATACCCCGAACGAAAACCCCCAGTCAGAACCCATCCCCCAGTTGACGCTCTCGCTCCCCTCGTCCTTCCCCTCATTGAGGGCTCCTCGCCTCTCCCCCTGTTAGGCTCGGCCTTACTACCGGACCCCCAACCCTCCCCCCAGAACGCCTCATGCGGGCTTCTTATTCCGTTCTCCAGCGTAGGGCCCGTACCATGATGTTAGACTCGTGGAAGGCCACTACCCCGCCACCGGCCTACTATTCCTTTCCTCTCACTACGACTCCACACCCGTTCATGGGCCTAGGCAAGTTCCTGGCCGGTCGAATCCATCAAATGCGGGCCCAGAAGAGCTATCTGGCCAACCACCCCACCTGGTCCCAACCTGATTTCTCCCCCCTCTGCCCCCTCTGTGGCGAAGAGAACGAGACTTTCAGCCACGCCGTCCTCCGCTGCGAAGCCAAAGCCATCCCTAGGGCCCACCACCTCCAAGGTGTGCTCTCTGTCGGGGCCAACTCCCCACTTTGGTCCTCCGCCCAACTCCTCCTAGGACACGCCTCTAACATAAATGAGACGTGCACCAATTTTCCTCCCAACATGGCTACTTACGAGATGTCATCTCCTGTTTTCATAGTTTTTCCTTCGTCCCCTGCAGCCAGAGGGCTTTTTGATTCATCTCCTTTACGTTCTGTTTGAGGCAGAATGGTTTATTTTACTTCGCTTATATGTTTTTATGATTTTTCTTTTTGAACATGTATTGTTTTGATTTTACTTGTTGTTGAATTCCGTATGTTGGTAACATGTCGAGTACTTGACACAGCTTGGGGATGTTTGGTTTGAGTTTTTATTTTGTTATTGGTTTTTGGGATTAAGGTTTTCTTTACGCCATAGCTAGCGCTGCATGCGAGTTCTTGTACCTTAACAATGAATACATGATAATATTATAAAAAAAAGAAAAAAAGAAAAAAAGAAAAAAAAACCGCTACCTTATCCAACACGAACTATCTCCTCTACACCTCCGGCGATTGAAATCTCAACACTACGAGAAATCATCGTCACTTTTCACTACCCGCACTCTGAGTGAGCTACACCCCCCACCTATGATAGATTCGGACTTGGGCACCCGTTTCTTAGGTCCCGTCCCATCCTCCTCTTCGCTCTTGTTTTGCGTTCTCGCTTAACATTTGCACGGTCGGCAACACCCTCACGTCCATGTTACAGACGGCTGGGATCACGGTTCGCAGTAAGAGAAAACTTTTCACCAGGCTACGGTTGATTTCTCTGCTCTCTTCGATTATGTTTCCCTTGAGGCTGCCTAGTCAGACACGCACACGTTTCCGATAGTTCCTATAATACTTGGGTCTACCCCTCCTCCTCCTCTCCTGGTTTCGTCCCGTTGCCCAGTTACAGCTACACTTCCCCTCTTTGGCTGGTATCCTTCTACCACTTGGCCTTGCGCCCCCCGCGGCTTTCCACAGTCGCATCCTCGGTTACGCTCTATCGTGGTATTGGACTGCCTCCTCGGTCGATGTTAACGCCTTGGACTCGGAATAATGTCCGCCGCCGACCTTTATTTAAGGTCATTTGAGGCCGCCCCTAGTCTGATATTTCCATTCTTTATTAGGTTTTCGCTTAGTGGAGTTTCTGTCTTTCCTGAGTGTTTGGGTTTTTCTTTTGTAAAACTTTCGTTTGTTCAGGGGAGATTTCTGAAGGGTTTTCGGCATCTTCCTGCTTGCTCGCTAGGAGTATTTGCTACTTCTTTTGGGTAAGATGTGCGGTTGGGCCTATACCATAGAGTCTTGGGGGCGGGGCTTTGTTCCCATGAGGGGAGAGATGCGTAGGTTTTTCTTGGCAATAGCTACTGCTGCATGTCTGGTTTTTCCTGGTAGTTGTACGAATAAAATGCAAAACTGATACAAAAACAAAAAATAAAAATAAAAATAAAAACCCCTACCTTATGCAAGTGGAAGCATCCGAATCGGACGACGTCACATAAAGTTACAAGCCCTGGAAGTTATTAGCTCGAATAGGGGTCATTAAGTAACGGGACCAAAACTGCGTGAAAGTTAGACCCTTCGGTCTGGAACGTCGCCCAGTACTAGAAGAATCGTCTATACCCAGGAAGGGGGTCGGGGAACCCCTAAATGACCTGTTAGCATAAGGCCAATCACTATAATCGTAGCCATTGGTTCGATTCATAGTCAATAGTCGTATAATGCCGGTAGACAAAACCCTAAGATGCATATGCAGTCTAGTTTCTGACGGAGCTAACAAAAGAAGACTGGCCATCTTCAGTTCAGCGGGTAGTCTCTCTGCGTTAGCAAATAGGGGTGATTGTTCGTAATCTAATTCGCTTCGGATAAAAGAATGTACAAACACTACGAGAGGTGTCCACACCATCGTAGAATAAAAGTTCTTACGTGTCTACAAGTCGCGTATGGGTGCAGAGGTTTCAGGGTCAGAAAGGGTTCGCACATCTGTTGAAGTCAGTGAAAAGAGTAAGAGGTACTTAGTTAGACGAAAGGATTATGTAGCCCGCGAACACCCAGACGCGGAATATAAATATCGAGGTGTCTTCGCAGCTTATACAAAACAACAAGCAACGGAGAAGAGACCTTAACAATATATACACATTACTACTTCAAACTTTTATCGCACGATTACTTTATCTTAAAAACATTCGTCTCCCTAGATGATTATCTCCAAACACCTCAAAGCGATTAGGGCCTTAGCGTAATAATATTCTTCAATTACGCTACCCCCATAACAAGTTGGGTGGAGGACCAAAGTGGGGATTCCACCCCGCCACAGAGCACACCTTGGACGTGGTGGGCACTAGGGAAAGCTTTGGCTCTGCAGCGGAGAGTAGCATGGCTAAAAGTCTCATCTTCCTCTCCGCAGAGGGGGCAGAGGGGAGAGCGATCAGGTTGGGACCAGGAGGGGTGGGCGGCCAGATAACTTTTCTGAGCCCGCATTTGATGAATTCAGCCGGCCATGAATTTGCCAAGGCCAATGAAAGGGTGCGATGTCGTGCTGAGAGGGAAAAAGTATTATGCTGGTGGTGGGACGGAGGCCTTCCACGATTCTAACATCATGGCTCAGGCTTTGTGCTGAAGAATGCGATAGGAGGCCTGCATACAGGCTTCTGGCGGGAGGTTCGGGAGATCCAGTAGTAGGGACGAGCCTAGCAGAGGGAGAGCCTGGGCTCCCTCTATGAGGGGGAGGACGAGGTGAGCAAGGGCATCAACTGGCAAGTGAGTTCTGATAGCGGGTTTCTTTTGGGGGGTGGACCACAGGAGGGGCCTGATGTTGGGGTCCAGCCCTACACAGAGAGACCTTAGGTTCTCTTTCTCTCGATCGGGAAGGGCGGAGGGAAAAGATTGATGAAGGCGGGCCGCCACCGGATTTATGGTAGGGGGGAGCAGCAAAGGCGCAATGCTGCCATGCGACGCTTGTGGCCAAGGAGCACCGAGAGGGGGAGGAGAGCAGCCTCTGCGGCTAAGATCGTAGTGGGAGTGGCTCTGAAGCAATTGGTGTCCCATCTTTGGATGTAGTGCCAATGGATGTCCATTTTCTGGAGGAGCCCCTTGGTTGGAACAAAGAGGTCTGCCCCATATGACAGTATGTGAAAAATAAGCAAGTGGGCCAACCTGTGGCAGAAGTGGGTGGAGGCCCCGGCTCCTAGACCTGACAGTCCCCTGACAGCCGCGAAGGCAGCTTGTAAGAGGGCAAGGCGAGGGGAGCAGTGGGCGGTAGACGAGATGTTTGGAAGAAACCAGTAGCCCAACCAGCGGAGCTGGTTGGTGGGGAAGAAACCTTGGCTATCGAGAGCAATTGGGGGGGGTTTCGGATCGCTTGGGTGGTCCTTCTGATACGGGGTCCGCCAGTGGATGAGCTCCGTTTTGGGGATGGAAAAGCCAACCTTGACTGCCGTGGCTTTGGCTTTCATAACACCAAAGGTTCTTTAGAGCAGCCTGCCATTGGAGCGATATGAAGAAGAAGCAACAGTTATAGAAAAATCATCAACATAGGACAAAACAATCCCTCTAGAGACTGCTACATGCAAACAAGAAATGTAAATAACAAATAATAAAGGAGAGATAGGAGACCCTTGGCGGGTCCCAACAGTAACAGAAGGAAAAACCTTAGGGGAACCTTGAAACAACAGGCCGCACATTCTGTTAGTTAAATAGGAGAATACCCTGGAAACTAAATAGCGATTGACCATCTTCCTACGAAGGAGGGAGCAGAGGATAGAGGCATCAACATTGTCAAAACCACCTTTGATGTCCAAGAACAGGGTGGAAACTTTCCTGCTGGACCTCTGTAATATGCGGACAGAGTCCACCATCGCCGTACAGACGTCGAAAGAGGAGAGGGTGGCGAGTGAGCCACACTGGTAGGGGGAATAGAGCCCTTGTAAGTGGGCAACAGCGGAGAGGCGGAAGGCGACGATTCTTTCGAGGATCTTAGAGACGGTCTCTAGTAGTACAATGATGCGAAAAGAAGCCGTGGAGTCATAGGAGGCCTTACCAGGCTTGTCTAGGACTACAGCATGAGCACGCTTCAGGCAGGCGGGGTGGTGGCCATAAGTCAGGAGCGGAGCCAGGAGGGAGGTCAAAATGTGAGAACAGGCCTTATGAAGGGGTTTCCACACGGAGTAAGGAATTGTGTCTAGGCCCGGAGTGAAGGCCCGGGAGCACTTTGAGAGAGCCGAGGCGACTTCTTCCGCAGTGAGGGTTGGGGCGTCGTTAAATGCCGAGAGTCTGGCCGGGAGTGAGGGGGCGGGCCATGTCCGAAAAATGTGAGCCAAGAGTGAGGAGTTGATTTCCATTGGAGTGACCATGTCGGGGAAGGATGGGAATCAAGGGACAGGTCAGCCTAGAGAGAACATTTTGACTGTCCAGATGGAGCAAGGGGTGCTGTCAGCCAGGAGGGATCTCCAGTGGGAACTCTTTCCGTTCTTGATAGCTTTAAAGTACCCATTCTTGGATAACCTAGCCCCCGCTCTGCCTTGAGGAGAGAGGGAGGCCCTGGCTCTGCGAGATTCAGAGTGATACTCCTTCCAGAGAAGGGAGAGTAGTGGAGACCACCAAAGTTTGGATCTGCCGGAGGGGCGAGATAGCGAAGTATGACTGATCAGGAGTGAGGTTACCGAGCGAAGTGCATAGTCAAACCACGTCTCGAGGGCAATGAGGGGGGGGTTCTCCGGTGCAGGAGGGAAAGTAAAATCAGCTAGTAGGGGGGAAAGCCCCACCCAATCAGTCAGGAGCCAGTTGGGGGCCGGAGTGGGGAGATACATCTTTGGGTGTTGTAGATGAATGGAGATGGGGACATGATCTGAGCTGGTAGAGGGTAGGGACGTATCCCAACTCTGAATAAAAGGGAGTAAAGACGAAGAGGAAAACGCAAAATCAATAACAGAAGACCTGGCAGCGCCTGCAAGAGGAAACCTCGTGAAGACTCCCGGGTTATTCAGAAAGGAAAAACCCTGTTCGGGAACTCTTTGAAAGAATAGAAAAGACAAGGCCAGCTCCTCCGTGGAGTGGCGACAAGAGTGGTCCGCAAGGGGATGATGCAAGTTGAAGTCTCCAACCACAAGGAGAGGAAGCACAGAAACGGGAAAAGCTACAAGGGGCGGGACTGAAACCTCCCCCTGCCTTTTACCTGAAAGATTATACAAATTTAAAATGCGAAAGGAAGGAAAACCAAAACAAAACAAGTCATTTGCAAACACATCAAGCAAGAACACATCGGACCTCCCCATCGAGTTGGGAAGGACAGAGACTTCTTCTTGAAAAGCCAACAAAACATAAAATGCAACCTCGGGTTTGGGGGAAGGTGAAGAAGGAAAAAAACTATCAAAACCTTCAAAAGTAGGGAGACGACCCCTCCAGAAGGGGGGGTCCTGAAGGGCCACAACGGTCGGGTAGTTAGGGGAGTCAGCAAAAGAATTAAACAAAGAAAGGAACACATTCCAGCTCCCACGGCAGTTGTGTTGAACAAGATGAAGCGAGCGGAGGGGGGCTGGCCCCCTCAAGTTACCAGAAGGGGTGTTAGACATCTACCGGTGCGAGGCCGACATGTCTCTTGGAGCTGGGGAGGGTCTTGGGTCCGCATCGGGGAGCGGGCAGCCAGACCTTGAGGGAGGGCGGAAGGACGAGAAGGAAGGCATTGGCCTAGGGGTCATGAGAGGGTCGGTTCCAGCTGGGATGGGTCGGGGCTTGGGGGTGTTTGGCACCGGGTCCTGAGGGGGAGCATGAAGGGCAGTTTCAGAGGTGTCCATAGCGTCGGAGTCGACAGGGGCATCAGGAAAAATATCAGATTCACATCCTGAGCTTCCTGGCTGCATCCTCGCCCCATCCTGTACATCCTGAAAATTGAAAATTGATCAAATTCGCAACATAAAAAATTAAAAAATAGTCCAGTATTGTTATTTTCTAGGGTTTGTAAATGGGAAGTCTATAGCTTAATTCAGCAAGCTACAATTTAGATAAAATATAAATATTAGATATTTACACACTCAGATCATAAACAACTGATTTCAACAGATTGTACTTAACGGCAATTTGATAGCTTTACTGTTTTGGGTACAAACTGGGATCAACAGTCAAGTGGTTATTTTCGGCATCAAAAATTATATATCTCAATTAGTCACTCATCTGGCTACCTCATGGCTTCAAATTTTGAATATATACTATTAACTGTCTAATGAATGTTGATAAATAACGCGTTTTTAGATTAGGTAAATTTCGTTTCTCAGGATGCAAAGCAGTATTTCAGAAAGCTCAGGAAGCACCAGAATGCGGTCAGGAAGTCCAGAATGCAAACCAGATATTTTTGCTGATGGGGACCCACTGGGGTGGGATTACCGGGGGGGCGCTCGGGGCAGTCTTTGTCCCAGGCGGAGTGAGGGCCATGCCAGTTGAGCCATCTGGCCAGGGAGGCTACACAGCAGCTGAGGACGGGGCAAAGGTTGCCTTCTTTGGGGCAGGTAGGGTTGGAGCAGCGATGGTCGGCCTTGAAGTAGCGGCCACCACAGAGCTAGCAGACAGTTGCCTCTTTACACAGGGGTTTCAGGTGTCTGAACTTCCAGCTGTTGTAACGCTGGCTTTGAGAGTTGGAGGAGTAGGCCCTTTTAACTTCGTGGTTGTTGCCAAACAGGAGGATTCAGGGAGGGTCAGTCATGCGCCATGCCAGGTCCGCTGGGACATGGACAACGATGGAGAAAGCTTTCTTGCCGTTAGTTCTAGCTTCACGGTCAGCATTGAGAAAACGGGAGCGGGTGATAATCAAGTTTTTGGCGTTGTCAACGCCAGCAAACAGAAGGGGATGAAGCTCCGCATCTGTGTCAGGGTGAGTGTCCATGGGTAGGCCGTGGATGGCAACATCAGTAAAAAAAAAATCTGTCTTTTGTGCTCCACGGTGAGCCATGTCCTTGAGTTTTACGTTTTGGCTAATCGCGAGTGACCTTGGTTAATCATGATGCTTCCGATTGTGTCCCCTAATGATCAGATACAAATCTTAATTTTAGCAAAATATGAGCTATTTTTATCAATATCTCATAAACATCTTATATTACAAAGTTGTATGTTATGAACTCAAATTTCTCAACTTCGGTATGTAAAAGGTCCGTGAGTTCTTAATAAAAATTGCTCATATTCTGCAAAAAACAGAATTAATATCATCTTCTTTAGTCAAACTAACGGGATTTTTAATATCGCGATCATAGGACTCACGATATGCCAAAACAGAAAACTCAACGACATGAGGCACACGGAGCAGGCTGTTTTGTTACTGATGAAACTGAACGTCAGTGGGGGCGTATCGGAAGTGTTCCTAAGGGTTATTGTTGACCGGGAAAGATTGGTTGAGCCTCGCAGTTAAGGCATCAAAGAAGGGGGCATAACAGGAGGCGGGGACGAGGGGATCAGCCACGGTAAGCAAAACGGCGTCTTCCGGAGTAACGGAGACTCTGAACTACTTTGGAAGTTCAGACCCGGCTTCCCGTAGGACGGAAGCAGCGATGTCAGGAAAACGGATGCAAATAGAGGATTCCTGAGTGTGGGGGCAATGAGTTGATCTGGGGGCAAAAATCTTCTGGCAGCGCCGGGGAGAGGGGCAGGACCCTTTGGGGAGGCGTCTTGCACGGCAGCCGCGACTTTGTTAGCAGAGATGGCAGGAGGAGAATTCTTTCCTTTTGCTTTAGCTTTAGCATTATTGGCTCTAACCGCGACATCAAACTCAGAGATACTACCCTGGATAACCTGGGCGTAGGATTTCGCTTGGGGGGTATGGGGGGGAGGGGGAGCGACATTTGAGGGGGGAAGCGAGGGGGGAGGGCCAGAGGGGCCTGGGCGAGCAGTGGAGGGAGCTGAAGGTGGGGGGGCGACCCCCTCTCAGGGGGGCCCCAGTGGCGGGAGGGGCCACCATTCTGTGTGATAGGTCTCGGAAGGCATCCTAGATTTCCCGGAGTTTCTCATTAGGGGAGGAGTCAGCAACTTGGGACTGCAGGTCATGAACCGTAGAACGGAGCTCCTCCAACTGGTAGCCTAGTCAGTTGACCGCGTGGAGAGAGGCGCACACTAGATGGAGGAGGGAGCTTTCGCCAATTGAGAGGACGTCGCATTCCTGGTGAGTCAGGGAAGACAGTTGCTCAGGAGTGAAGCTGATGAGAGAACGGGTACGTGAGAAAAATGAGGCCAGAAAACGAGCCTCACGGGAGATCTCAAAGGTAGAGGGAGTAACAGATGCGGGCCCGGACTGGGGCTGGAAGAGCGAGATGAGGGGACCTAGAGGTTCCATGGGAAGGCAGAGGATACCGTGAGGCCCAGCAGAAATACAAGAAGGGGTGAGGGTGGGGATCGTGTACCAGAAACTGTGGTGTTGTAAAAGTGATGGTCAGGAAAATAGAGGGTGCGGAGCGTGCTGCATAAGGTAGAGGTTTTTTTTTTTTTTTTATTTTTTTTATATCATGTATTCATTGTTAAGGTACAAGAACTCGCATGCAGCGCTAGCTATGGCGTAAAGAAAACCTTAATCCCAAAACCAATAACAAAGTAAAAACTCAAACAAACATCCCCAAGCTGTGTCAAGTACTCGACACCATACCAACATACGGAATTCCACAGCACGAAAAATCAAACAAACTCAAGCTTAACACGAAAAATCCTAAACCAAAAGTAACCTTAACATAAAACTTAACATTTTAAGTCACGTAGGACGCAAAGGAGATGACTCGAAAAAACCCCTAGCAGCCGGGGAGGAAGGAAAAACCATAGAAACCGGTGACGACATCACAAAGGTAGCCATTGTGGGAGGAAAATTGGTGCACGTCTCATCGATGTAGGAGGCGAGCCCTAGAAGGAGGTGGGCGGAGGACCAAAGTGGGGAGTCAGCCCCTACGGAGGGCACGCCTTGGAGGTGGCGGGCTCTGGGTTCAGCTTTGGCTTCGCAGCGAAGGACGGCGTGGCTGAAAGTCTCATCCTCCTCCCCACAGAGGGGGCAGAGGGGCGAGAGATCAGGTTGTGACCAGGAGGGGTGGGCGGCCAGGTAGCTCTTCTGGGCCCTCATTTGGTGAATTCGACCAGCCATGAACTTGCCTAAGCCCATGAAAGGGTGTGGAGTTGTGCCGAGGGGGAAAACATAGTAGGGCGGTGGCGGGGCGACCTCCTTCCACGACTGTATCATCATGGCACGGGCCCTGCGCTGGAGTACGGTGTATGAGGCCCTCATCAGGGACTCCGGGGGGAGAGATGGGAGGTCCGGCAGCAAGGACGAGCCCAGAAGGGGGAGTGGGGAGACCCCCTCGATAAGGGGAAGGACGAGGTGAGCGAGAGCGTCGACCGGAAGGTGCGTTCTGACAGGGGGTTTTCTTTCGGGGGTGGACCAAAGGAGGGGCCTGACATTAGGGTCAAGGCCAGAGCAGAGAGCCCTTAGGTTCTCAGCACACCGATCGGGAAGGGCCGAAGGGAAGGACGAGTGGAGGCGGGCAGCCGCGGGGTTGATAGTGGGGGGGGAGCAACAGAGTCGAAGGGCCGCCATGCGGCGTTTGTGCGCGAGGAGAACCGAGAGGGGAGGGAGAGCAGCTTCCGCAGCAAGGATGGTGGTAGGTGTGGCCCTGAAACAGTTTGTGACCTATCTCTGGACGTAGTGCCAGTGGGTGTTCATTCTGTGGAGCAGCCCTTTGGTTGGAACGAAGAGGTCGGCCCCATAGGAGAGAATGGGGAAGATTAGCGAGTATGCCAATTTATGACAGAGATGCGGAGAGACCCCGGAGCCCGGGCCCGACATTCTCCTAACGGCCGCGAAGGCAGCTTGAGAAAGGGCGAGGCGGCGAGAGAAATGAGCGGTGGTCGAAACATTGGGAAGAAACCAGTAGCCCAGCCAACGGAGCTGAGCAGCGGGGAAAAAAACCTGTCCGTCCAGGGCAATGGGAGGGGGTCTTGGGTCACTCGGGAGGTCCCTCTGATGAGGGGTGCGCCAGTGAATGAGTTCCGTCTTGGGAATAGAGAACCCAACCTTGACAGCTGTGGCCTTGGCCTTCATGACACCGAAGGTCCTTTGAAGCAGCCTAACGTTGGTACGGTATGAAGAAGAAGCAACAGTAATAGAAAAATCATCAACATAGGACAAAATAACCCCTCTGGGGACTGTCACATGCAAACAAGAAACATAAATAACAAATAACAATGGAGAAATCGGGGACCCTTGAGGAGTACCGACGGTAACAGAAGAAAAAATCTTAGGAGAGCCCTGAAACAACAAACAACACCTTCTGTCAGTTAAAAAGGAAAACACCCAGGAAATCAAATAACGGTTGACCATCTTCCTACGAAGAAGGGAGCAGAGAATAACGGCATCGACATTGTCAAAACCACCTTTGATATCCAAAAAAAGGGAGGAAACTTTTCTGCGGGACCTTTGCAGGGTGCGGACGGAGTCAACCATAGCCGTGCAGGCATCGAAGGAGGAGAGGGTTGGGAGGGAGCCACACTGATTGGTGGACAAGAGCCCTTGAAAACGGGCGACGGCGGAAAGACGGGAGGCAACGATCCTCTCGAGGATTTTGGAAACAGTTTCAAGAAGAACAATAATGCGAAAAGAAGTGGGGGAGTCGTAGGAGGCCTTGCCTGGCTTGTCGAGGACTACACCATGTGCCCGCTTGAGGGAGGCGGGGTGGTGCCCATATAGCAGAAGCGGGGCCAAGAGAGAGGTAAGGATGTGCGGGCAGGCTTTGTGAAGGGCCTTCCACACGGAGTAGGGAATAGTATCTGGCCCAGGAGCGGAGGACGGAGAGCACTTGGAGAGAGCAGCGGCAACCTCTTCTGCTGTGAGGGTCGGGGTGTCGCTGAAGGCTGAGAGGTTGGCGGGGAGGGAGGGCGTGGGGCGAGCCGGAAAGAAATGTGCCAGAAGCGAGTCGTTGATGTCCGACGGAGTCATAGCGTCGGGGAAGGATGGAAAGCGTGAGACGGGACGACCCAGTGAGAATTTCTTAACTGTCCATATGGAGCGTGGGGTGGCTTCGGCAAGAAGGGATCTCCAGTGGGAGCTTTTAGCGTTTTTGATCGCCCTGAAATACCCGTTTTTGGAGAGCTTTGCAGTCATCCTATCCTGAATGGAGAGGGAGGCCCTTGCTTTTCGAGACGCGGAGTGATATTCGCAGCGGAGGATTGAGAGTAGCGGAGACCACCATGGTTTGGATCTACTGGAGGGTCGAGAGAGCGGGGTGTGGCTGATCAGGAGCGAGGTGACCGAGCGAAGGGCACAGTCGAACCAGGCCTCGAGAGCAGACCGGGGAGGGTTAACCGGAGGGGGGGGGAGGACAAGGGCCTCCAAGAGGGGAGTGAGGGACGCCCAATCTGTCAGCAGCCAGTTGGGGGAAGGAGGGGGGGGATGCAGTATGGGATGCTGTAATAAAATAGAAATAGGAACGTGATCTGAACCAGTGGAGGGTAAAGAGGTATCCCAGCTTTGAACAAAGGGATGCAATAAAGAAGAAGAAAAAGCAAAATCAATAACAGAGGGTCTGGCGGAGCCACCAAGGGGAAACCTCGTGAACACGCCCGGAGTGTTTAAAAAGGAGAAGCCTTGTTCGGAGGCTCTCTGGAAGAAGGGAAAGGACTCAGCCAGCTCGTGCGCGGAATGGCTACGGGAGGGGTCGGCAAGGGGATGATGTAGGTTAAAATCTCCCACCACAAGAAGGGGGAGCGGAGAAGAAGGGAAAGCAACGGAGGGGGACACAGACACATCCCCCCTCCTCTTGCCCGGGAGGCTATACAAGTTCAAAATACGAAAGGAAGGAAAACCAACACCAAACAAGTCCTTAGCAAACACATCAAGTGAGAACACATCGGCCCTATCCGCAGAGCTAGGGAGGACCGAGACTTCTTTCTGGAAAGCCAAAGAAACATAAAACGCAACTTTGGGTTTGGGGGATGTGGAGGAAGGAAAGTAACTATCAAAACCTTGAAAAGACGGAAGGCGACCCTTCCAGAAGGGGGGATCTTGTAGGGCAACAATGGCCGGGTAGTTGGGGCACTCAGCAAAGGAATTAAACAAGGAAAGAAACACATTCCAGCTCCCTAAGCAGTTGTGTTGAACGAGATGAAGCGAGCGGAGAGGGACCGGCCCCCTCAGGGTTTCGGAGGGTGTGTTAGACATCTACCGGCGCGAGGCCGAAGAGTCTCTGGGGGCAGGGGAGGGGCTGGGGTCCACATCGGGGAGCGGACGGCCAGACCTTGAGGGAGGACGGTAGGACGAAAAGGAGGGCATCGGCTTTGGAGTGACGAGGGGGTCGGAGCTGGACGGGATGGGTCTAGGTTGAGGTGTGCTAAACACTGGGTCCTGAGGGGGGGGAGGGGGGGCCGTATCAGAGGTGTCCATGGCATCAGAGTCGCCAGGAGGACCTATCGGGACGGGGTTAGGAGGGGGGCGTTCGGGACATTCTCTGTCCCTTGCGGAGTGAGGGCCGAGGCAGTTAGGGCATCTGGCTGGGGAGGCAATGCAGCAGCCGAGGATGGGGCGAAGGTTGCCTTCTTTGGGGCAGGTGGGGTTGGAACAACGGTGATCGGCTTTGGAGTGAGGACCACCGCAGAGCTGGCAGACGGTGGATTCCTTGCACAGAGGTTTAAGATGCCCAAACCTCCAGCAGTTGAAACACTGGGATTGGGCGTTTGAGGAATAGGCCCTCTTGACTTCGCGATTGTCGCCAAAGAGGAGGATGCGGGGAGGATCGGTCATGCGCCATGCCAGGTCCGCTGGGACGTGGACGACCACAGAGAAGGCTTTTTTACCGTTAGTCCTAGATTCACGGTCAGCATTGAGGAAACGGGAGCGGGTGATGATCAGGTTCTTGGCGTTGTCAACGCCAGCGCGTAGCAGCGGGTGAAGCTCCTCATCCGTGTCAGGGTGGGCATCCATGGGAATACCATGGATGGCAAACTGGACATCAGTGGGGGCGTAACGGAAGTGTTCCCAAGGGTTGTTATTGACCGGGAAAGATTGGTTGAGCCTAGCGGCAAAGGCATCAAAGAAGGGGGCGTAGCAAGAAGCAGGGACGAGGGGGTCAGCCACTGTAAGGGAGACGGCGCCTTTCGGACTAACCGAGACCCTGAATGACTTTGGTAGATCGGAGCCTGCCTCGCGTATAACGGAGGCAGCAATGTCGGGGAAACGAACGCGTATGGAGGATTCCTGGGGGTGGGGGCAATGGGTCGAACGAGGGGCGAAGAACCTTCTGGCAGCACTGGGAAGAGGGGCAGGACCCTTTGGGGAGGCATCCTGTGCGGCCGCCGCGACTTTGTTAGCAGAAGTGCCAGGGGGGGAGTTCTTGCCTTTCGCTTTGGATTTGGCCTTATTGGCTCTAACCGCAGCGTTGAACTCAGAGGTGCCACCATGAATGACTTGAGCATATGATTTTGCCTGGGGGGGGCATGTGGAGGGGGGGGGGCAGGCCTGGTGGAAGGGGGTAAGGAGGATTAGGGGCCAGAGGGACCGGGGTGGGAGGAAGAAGGAGCTGGGGGGGGGGGCCGACCCCCTTTCTGAGGGGCGCCACTAGCTGGAGGTGTGACCATCCTATGCGAAAGGTCCCGGATGGCGTCCCGGACTTCGCGGAGTTGCTCACTTGGGGAGGAGTTAGCGACCTGTGATTGCAGGTCATGGACTGATGAGCGGAGCGCCTCCAATTGGGAGCCGAGTGAGTTAACTGCGTGAAGAGAGGCACACAGCAGAGGGAGGAGGGAGCTCTCGCCGACCGAGAGGCTGTCGCATTCCTGGGGAGTCAGGGCGGGCAGTTGCTCAGGGGTGAAGCTGATGAGGGAACGGGTTCGAGCAAAGAGCGAGGCCAAAAAACGGGCTTCAGAAGAGATCTCAGAGGTAGAGGGAGTGACCGAGGAGGGCCCAGTATGGGGCTGAAAGAGCGAGATGGGGGGCCCGAGGGGCTCCATGGCTGGTGGGAAGGGGCGTGAAGCCCGTCGTGAATAGGAAAAAGGGTGAGGGTGGGGATCGTGCACTAGAAACTGTGGTATGGTAAAAGCTATGGTCAGGAAAATAGAGGGCGCGGAGCGTGTTGCATATGGTAGAGGTTTTTTCTTTTTTTTTTTTTTTTTTATATCATGTATTCATTGTTAAGGTACAAGAACTCGCATGCAGCGCTAGCTATGGCGTAAAGAAAACCTTAATCCCAAAACCAATAACAAAGTAAAAACTCAAACAATCATCCCCAAGCTGTGTCAAGTACTCGACACCATACCAACATACGGAGTTCCACAGCACGAAAAATCAAACAAACTCAAGCTTAACACGAAAAATCCTAAACCAAAAGTAACCTTAACATAAAACTTAACATTTTAAGTCACGTAGGACGCAAAGGAGATGACTCGAAAAAACCCCTAGCAGCCGGGGAGGAAGGAAAAACCATAGAAACCGGTGACGACATCACAAAGGTAGCCATTGTGGGAGGAAAATTGGTGCACGTCTCATCGATGTAGGAGGCGAGCCCTAGAAGGAGGTGGGCGGAGGACCAAAGTGGGGAGTCAGCCCCTACGGAGGGCACGCCTTGGAGGTGGCGGGCTCTGGGTTCAGCTTTGGCTTCGCAGCGAAGGACGGCGTGGCTGAAAGTCTCATCCTCCTCCCCACAGAGGGGGCAGAGGGGCGAGAGATCAGGTTGTGACCAGGAGGGGTGGGCGGCCAGGTAGCTCTTCTGGGCCCTCATTTGGTGAATTCGACCAGCCATGAACTTGCCTAAGCCCATGAAAGGGTGTGGAGTTGTGCCGAGGGGGAAAACATAGTAGGGCGGTGGCGGGGCGACCTCCTTCCACGACTGTATCATCATGGCACGGGCCCTGCGCTGGAGTACGGTGTATGAGGCCCTCATCAGGGACTCCGGGGGGAGAGATGGGAGGTCCGGCAGCAAGGACGAGCCCAGAAGGGGGAGTGGGGAGACCCCCTCGATAAGGGGAAGGACGAGGTGAGCGAGAGCGTCGACCGGAAGGTGCGTTCTGACAGGGGGTTTTCTTTCGGGGGTGGACCAAAGGAGGGGCCTGACATTAGGGTCAAGGCCAGAGCAGAGAGCCCTTAGGTTCTCAGCACACCGATCGGGAAGGGCCGAAGGGAAGGACGAGTGGAGGCGGGCAGCCGCGGGGTTGATAGTGGGGGGGGAGCAACAGAGTCGAAGGGCCGCCATGCGGCGTTTGTGCGCGAGGAGAACCGAGAGGGGAGGGAGAGCAGCTTCCGCAGCAAGGATGGTGGTAGGTGTGGCCCTGAAACAGTTTGTGACCTATCTCTGGACGTAGTGCCAGTGGGTGTTCATTCTGTGGAGCAGCCCTTTGGTTGGAACGAAGAGGTCGGCCCCATAGGAGAGAATGGGGAAGATTAGCGAGTATGCCAATTTATGACAGAGATGCGGAGAGACCCCGGAGCCCGGGCCCGACATTCTCCTAACGGCCGCGAAGGCAGCTTGAGAAAGGGCGAGGCGGCGAGAGAAATGAGCGGTGGTCGAAACATTGGGAAGAAACCAGTAGCCCAGCCAACGGAGCTGAGCAGCGGGGAAAAAAACCTGTCCGTCCAGGGCAATGGGAGGGGGTCTTGGGTCACTCGGGAGGTCCCTCTGATGAGGGGTGCGCCAGTGAATGAGTTCCGTCTTGGGAATAGAGAACCCAACCTTGACAGCTGTGGCCTTGGCCTTCATGACACCGAAGGTCCTTTGAAGCAGCCTAACGTTGGTACGGTATGAAGAAGAAGCAACAGTAATAGAAAAATCATCAACATAAGACAAAATAACCCCTCTGGGGACTGTCACATGCAAACAAGAAACATAAATAACAAATAACAATGGAGAAATCGGGGACCCTTGAGGAGTACCGACGGTAACAGAAGAAAAAATCTTAGGAGAGCCCTGAAACAACAAACAACACCTTCTGTCAGTTAAAAAGGAAAACACCCAGGAAATCAAATAACGGTTGACCATCTTCCTACGAAGAAGGGAGCAGAGAATAACGGCATCGACATTGTCAAAACCACCTTTGATATCCAAAAAAAGGGAGGAAACTTTTCTGCGGGACCTTTGCAGGGTGCGGACGGAGTCAACCATAGCCGTGCAGGCATCGAAGGAGGAGAGGGTTGGGAGGGAGCCACACTGATTGGTGGACAAGAGCCCTTGAAAACGGGCGACGGCGGAAAGACGGGAGGCAACGATCCTCTCGAGGATTTTGGAAACAGTTTCAAGAAGAACAATAATGCGAAAAGAAGTGGGGGAGTCGTAGGAGGCCTTGCCTGGCTTGTCGAGGACTACACCATGTGCCCGCTTGAGGGAGGCGGGGTTGCATATGGTAGAGGAAGACCACCTCTCATATATCCTGCGAACAGGAACCGGTCGGACGGACGGCCGCGACGTATTCGGTGTTGCAAGGTAGGTCATCTTGACTGTGGGTTTTGGTGAGGGGACACAACTCCCGCGGCGACCAGTGTTGACCTAGCGGGCCAACGTCGGGGCCGGAGGGGGGTGAGTTGCCTTTTTCCAAAGGAGCTATTTGCGCAAGGTAGGGTAACTTGCCCCTAATAATGTACCGGAGAGCCCTGTGCCTACCAACCTGGCCGGGGAAGCTATGCAACAGCCGAGTACAGGGCGGAGATTGCCTTCCTTGGGGCAGGTAGGGTTGGAACAGCGATGGTCAGCTTTAGAGTGGGGGCCTGCACAGAGCTGGCAAACAGTCGATTCCTTGCAGAGGGGTTTTTGGTAGCCGAACTTCCAGCAGTTGAAACACTGGGTTTGGGCATTGGAGGAGTAGGCTCGCCTAACTTCATGATTATCGCCAAAGAGGAGGATGCGGGGTGGGTCGGTCATCCGCCATGCCAAGTCTGCTGGGACATGGACGACGACAGAGAAAGCTTTCTTACCGTTGGTTCTAGATTCGCGGTCAGCATTTAGAAAATGGGAGTGAGTGATAATCAAGTTTTTGGCGCTGTAAACACCAGCTAGTAGAAGGGGGTGGAGCTCCGTGTCCATGTCCGGCTGAGCGTCCATGGGCAGGCCATGAATGGCAAACTGGACATCGGTTGGAGCGTAACGGATATGTTCCCAAGGGTTGTCATTTACCAGGAAAGATTGATTTAGCCTTGCGGCAAAGGCATCAAACAAGGGGGCGTAGCAAGAAGCGGGAACAAGGGGGTCAGCCCCAGTAAGCGAGACAGCGCCCTTAGGGCTAACCGAGACTCTGAATGTCCTTGGGAGCTCAGAGCCAGCTTCGCGTAGGACAGCGGCAGCGATATCAGGGAAGCGGACGCGAATAGAGGATTCCTGGGGGTGGGGGCAGTGAGTTGAGCTGGGGGCGTAAAACCTTCTGGCAGCACTGGGGAGGGGGGCAGGACCTGTTGGGGAGGTATCCTGCACGATGGCCGCGACTTTGTTAGCAGAGGTGGCAGGGGGGGCATTCTTCCCTTTGGCTTTGGTTTTGGCCTTATTGGCTCTAACCGCGGCATTAAACTCAGAGGTACCACCGTGGATGACCTGGGCATAAGATTTCGGCTGGGGGTGGCACGGGGGCGGGGGGGAGCAACATTGGATTGAGGGACCGAGCTAGATATGCCAGGAGGGCCTGAGTCTGTTGTTGGGGGAGGTGGGGGGGGGGGTGACTCCCTTTCTGAGGGGGCCCCGGAGGGGAGGGGGACGGCCATTCTATGCGATAGGTCACGGAGAGCATCCCGGATTTCTCCGAGTTCCTCGTTGGGGGAAGAGTTAGCGACCGGGGACTGCAGGTCGTGTACAGTGGAACGGAGCTCCTCCAACTGGGAGCCGAGCGAGTTGACTGCGTGGAGGGAAGCGCACATCAGCGGAAGAAGGGAGCTCTCACCAGTGGAGAAGCCGTCGCATTCTTGGGGGTTGACCGAGGGCAGCTGTTCGGGAGTGAAGCTGATGAGAGAACGAGTACGTGAGAAGAGTGAGGCCAGAAAGCGAGCCTCGGGAGAGATCTCAGAGGTTGAGGGAGTAACAGAGGAAGGCCCAGCATGGGGTTGAAACAGCGAGATGGGGGGACCGAGGGGGTCCATGATCAGACGAGGGAGGGGTATGAAGCCCAACTAAGATAGAGTGAGGGGTGTGAGTGGGGATCGTGCACTAGAAACTGTGGTGTTGTAAAAGCTATGGTCAGGAAAATGAAGGGCACGGAGCAGTGGGCATAAGGTGGAGGTTTTTCTTTTTCTTTTTTGTTTTTTTTATCTCATGTATTCATTGTTAAGGTACAAGAACTCGCATGCAGCGCTAGCTATGGCGTAAAGAAAACCTTAATCCCAAAACAAACAACAAAATAAAAACTCAACCAACAACCCCAAACAGTGTCAAGTACTCGACACAATACCAACATACCGAATTCACAAGCAAGTAAAATCAAAACCCATCACAGGTAAACATGAAAAATCATAAGCCAAAACTTTTAATGAAACAAAACCAACAAATTCATATCATGTGGGACGTAACGGAGATGACTCAAAACAACCCCTAGCGGCTGGGGATGAAGGAAAAACCAAAGAAACGGGGGATGACACCTCATACGTAGCCATGGTAGGAGGGAAGTTGGTACACGTCTCATTGATGTAGGAGGCGAGCCCTAGAAGGAGTTGGGCGGAGGACCAAAGTGGGGAGTCAGCCCCGATGGAGAGCACGCCTTGGAGGTGGTGGGCTCTAGGTATAGCCTTGGCTTCGCAGCGGAGAACGGTGTGGCTGAAGGTCTTGTTCTCCTCTCCACAGAGGGGACAGAGGGGTAAGAGATCAGGTTGGGACCAGGAGGGATAGACGGCCAGAGAGCTCTTCTGGGCTCGCATTTGGTGAATACGGCAGGCCATGAACTTGCCTAGGCCCATGAACGGGTGGGGTGTCGTGGTGAGGGAAAAAACATAGTACGCGGGTGGTAGGGCACTGGCTTTCCACAACTCTAACATCATGGCACAGGCCCTTTGCTGCAGAATGGAGTAAGAGGTCCTCGTGAGGGCCTCCGAAGGGAGATCAGGTAGATCCGGCAGCACTGCCGAACACAGCAGAGGGAGAGGCGAGGAGCCTTCCATGAGAGGAAGGACTAGATGAGCAAGTGCGTCAACTGGCAAGTGAGTTCTGACAGGGGGCTTTCGTTGGGGGGTAGACCAGAGGAGGGGTCTGACATTGGGGTCGAGGCCCACACAGAGAGATCTTAGGTCCTCCTTGTACCGGTCGGGAAGGGCGGATGGGAAACTGGGAGGGAGGCGTGCCGCTGCCGGATTGATGGTAGTGGGGGAGCAGCAGAGGCGTAAGGCCGCCATGCGGCGCTTGTGAGCGAGGAGAACTCAGAGGGGGGGAAGAGCATCCTCCGCGGCCAAGATGGTGATGGGGGTGGCTCTAAAACAGTTTATGACCCATCTTGGCACGTGGTGCCAGTGAACGTCCATTCTGCGGAGAAGACCTTTAGTTGGAACAAAAAGATCCGCCCCATAAGGCAAGATGGGGAAGATAAGTAAGTAAGCTAATCTGTGGCAGAGGTGCGGGGAGACCCCGGAGCCTGCACCTGACATTCTCCTGACTGCCGCAGAGGCAGCTTGGGAGAGGGCGAGACGCCGAGAGAAATGGGCGACAGTTGAAATATTTGGGAGAAACCAATAGCCTCCCCAACGGAGTTGGGTGGCAGGGAAGAAAACCTGGCCGTCCAGGGCGATAGGAGGGGGCTTAGGATCACCTGGCAGGTCCCTCTGATGTGGAGTACGCCAGTGAATAAGTTCTGTCTTGGGGATAGAAAAACCAACCTTGACTGCAGTGGCTTTGGCTTTCATAGTGCCGAAAGTCCTCTGGAGCAGTCTAACATTGGTGCGGTACGAGGAGGAAGCAACAGTAATGGAAAAATCATCAACATAAGACAAAATGACCCCTCTGGGGACGGTCACATGTAAACAGGAAACATAAATAACAAATAACAAAGGAGAAATAGGGGACCCTTGGGGGGTACCAACAGTAACAGAGGAAAAAATCTTGGGAGAGCCCTGAAACAACAAACAGCACCTTCTGTCAGTCAAAAAGGAAAACACCCATGAAATCAAGTAACGATTGACCATCTTCCTACAGAGGAGGGAGCAAAGAATCGAGGCATCGACATTGTCAAAACCACCTTTGATGTCCAAAAACAAAGAGGATACTTTCCTACGGGACCTTTGCAGAGTGCGGACCGAGTCCACCATCGCGGCGCAGGTGTCGAAAGAGGAGAGGGTAGGGAGAGAGCCACACTGATTAGGGGATAAGAGCCCTTGGAAACGGGCGACAGCAGAGAGGCGAGAGGCAACAATCCTCTCAAGGATCTTGGAAACAGTTTCTAGCAAAACGATGATGCGGAAAGAAGCCGGGGAGTCGTAGGAGGCCTTGCCGGGCTTGTCCAGGACTACACCATGTGCCCTTTTGAGAGAGGCAGGGTGGTGTCCGTACAGCAGGAGCGGGGCCAGGAGGGAGGTCAAATATGAGGGCTGCCTTTGTGGAGGGCCTTCCACACAGAGTAGGGGATAGCGTCCGGACCAGGAGCAGAGGACGGGGAGCACTTGGAGAGGGCGGAGGCGATCTCCTCCGCAGTGAGAATCGGGGTGTCCCTAAACGCGGAGAGCCTGGCGGGTAGCGGGGGGGCGGGGCGCTTTGGGAAAAAATGAGCCAAGAGCGAGGAGTTGATGGCTGTCGGAGTGACGGCGTCGGGAAAGGAAGGAAAACGGGAAACAGGGCGGCCTAGGGAAAACTTTTTGACGGTCCAAATGGAGCGTGGGGTGGCTTCCCCCAGAAGAGACCTCCAGTGGGAACTCTTAGCGTTCTTAATTGCTTTGAAATAAACATTCTTGGAGAGCCTAGCCGCCATCCTGTCTACCGGCAGGAGGGATGTTCTGGCATTGTGAGACGCAAAGTGATATTCACGACAGAGAAGAGACAACAGTGGGGACCACTAGGGTTTAGACCTGCTGGAGGGGCGAGAGAGCTGGGTATGGGCGATCAAAAGCGTGGTGACCGAGTGAAGGGCGCAATCAAACCAGGTTTCGAGGGCAGAGAGGGGGGGGTCAACTGGAGGAGGAGGGAGGACAAGGTCATCCAGGAGAGGAGTGAGGGCCACCCAGTCTGTCAAAAGCCAGTTGGGGGCTGGGGGGGGAGGGTTAAGCCTAGGATGCTGCAACATAATAGAGATAGGAACATGATCAGAGCCCGTGGAGGGTAAGAGAGTGTCCCAACTTTGAACAAATGGGGGCAACAAAGAAGAAGAAAAAGCAAAATCAATAACGGAGGGTCTGGCGGGGCCTCTGAGGGGAAACCTCGTGAAGACACCTGGGGTATTCAAAAGAGAAAAACCCTGTTCGGAAGCCCTTTGAAAAAAAGGAAAAGACAACGCCAGCTCCTCCGTAGAGTGGCGGCGAGAGGGATCTGCAAGGGGGTGGTGTAAATTAAAATCCCCCACCATGTGGAGGGGGAGTGAGGAAACGGGAAAGGCAACGAGGGGGGGCACAGAAACATCACCCCTTCTCTTGCCTGGAAGGTTGTACAGGTTTAATATGCGAAAAGAAGGAAAACCAACACCAAACAAGTCATTTGCAAACACATCAAGCGAAAACACATCCGACCTCCCCGTAGAGTTTGGAAGAACTGAGACCTCTTTCTGAAAAGCTAACGAAACATAAATGGCAACCTTGGGTTTGGGGGACTGGGACGAAGGAAAGTAACTATCAAAACCTTGAAACGCAGGAAGGCGGCCTTTCCAGAAGGGGGGGTCTTGGAGGGCCACAATGGCCGGGTAGTTAGGAAAATCAACAAACGAATTAAAGAAAGACAAAAACACATTCCAGCTCCCTAAGCAGTTGTGTTGAATAAGATGAAGCGAGCGGAGGGGGGCCGGCCCCCTCAAGTTTTCGGAGGATGTGTAAGATATCTACCGGCGCGAGGCCGAAGAGTCTCTAGGGGCAGGGGAGGGGCTGGGGTCCACATCGGGGAGTGGGCGGCCAGACCTTGAGGGAGGGCGGTAGGACGAAAAGGATGGCATCGGCCTGGGAGTGACAAGAGGTTCGGTTCCGGAGGGGAGAGGACGAGATTCAGGGCTGTGCGGGACTGGATCTTGAGGGAGTGGGAGAGGGACTACCTCTGAGAGGTCCATAGCATCAGAGTCAGGGGAAGGACCGACAGGGGGGGGGTTAGCTAGGGGCCGTTCGGGACAGTCTCTGTCCCTAGCGGAGTGAGGGCCATGACAATTTGGGCATCTGGCCGGGGAGGCTATGCAACAGCCGAGGATGGGGCGAAGGTTGCCTTCTTTGGGGCAGGTGGGGTTAGAGCAGCCATGGTCGGCCATGGAATGGGGACCTCCACACAACTGGCATATAGTAGAATCCTTGCATAGGGGTTTCAGATGCCGAAACTTCCAGCAGTTGAAACATTGGCTCTGAGCGTTGGAGGAGTAGGCCCTTTTGACTTCACAATTGTCGCCAAAGAGGAGGATACGGGGAGGGTCGGTCATTCACCACGCCAAGTCCGCAGGGACGTGAACGACGACGGAGAAGGCTTTTTTACCGTTAGTTCTGGCTTCACGGTCGGCATTGAGGAACCGGGAGCGGGTGATAATCAGGTTTTTGGCGTTATCGACGCCAGCGAGTAGTAGAGGGTGAAGTTCCTCATCTGTGTCCAGGTGGGCGTCCATGGGCAGGCCATGGATGGCGAACTGGACGTCAGTGGGGGCATAGCGGAAGTGTTCCCAGGGGTTGTTGTTAACCGGGAAAGACTGATTAAGCCTCGCAGCGAAGGCGTCGAAAAAAGGGGCGTAACAAGAAGTGGGAACGAGGGGATCAGCCACGGTAAGTGAAACGGCGCCCTTTGGGCTAACCGAGACTCTGAAAGACTTTGGGAGATCGGAACCGGCCTCCCGTAAAACTGAGACAGCGATGTCTGGAAAGCGGACGCGAATAGAGGATTCCTGAGGGTGGGGGCAATGGGACGAGCGAGCAGCCAAACACCTTCTAGCGGCACTAGGGAGAGGGGCGGGACCCTTTGGGGAGGTGTCCTGCGCGGTGACCGTGACCTTGTTAGCAGAGGTGCCAGAGGGGGAATTCTTACCTTTGGCTTTGGATTTGGCCTTATTGGATTTGACCGCAGCATTGAACTCAGAGGTACCACCATGAATGACCTGGGCGTAGGATTTTGCTTGGGGGGGCGCATGAGGAGGGGGGGCAGGCTTGGGAGGGGGGAGCGAAGAGGATGGACCAGAGGGGCCAGGGTGCGTAGCAGACGGAGCTGGAGGGGGGGGGCGACCTCCTCTTTGGGGGGCCGCATTGGGAGGGGGGGCGACCATCCTGTGTTATAGGTCCCGGATGGCGTCCCGGACTTCACGGAGTTGCTCGTTGGGGGAGGAATTAGCGCCCTGAGACTGCAGGTCGTGGACTGTGGAGCGGAGCTCCTCCAACTGGGAGCCGAGTGAGTTAACCGCGTGCAGGGAGGCACACACCAGGGGGAGGAGAGCGCTTTCGCCAATAGAGAGGTTATCGCATTCCTGAGGGGTCAGGCAAGGGAGTTGTTTGGGGGTGAAGCTGATGAGAGAACGAGTACGTGAGAAGAGTGAGGCCAGGAAACGGGCTTCGGGGGAGATCTCTGATGTAGAGGGAGTAACGGATGAGGGCCCAGCTTGGGGTTGGAAGAGTGAGATAGGGGGACCAAGGGGGTCCATGACAAGTTGGAAGGAGGGGCGAAGCCCAAAGTAAGTAGAAGAATAGCTGAGGGTGGGGATCGTGCACTAGAAAATGTGGTGTTGTAAAAGCTATGGTCAGGAAAATAGAGGGTGCGTGCATAAGGTAGAGGAAGGCACTCCCTCATATATCCTGCGAACAGGAACCGGTCGGACGGACGGCCGTGATGTATTCGGTGTTACAAGATGGGTCATCTTGACTGTATGTTTTGCTGAGGGGACACAACTCCCATGGTAACCAGGGTTGACCTATTGGTCCAACATCAGGGCCGGAGGGGGGTGAGTTGTATTTTTCCAAAGGAGATTCTTGTGGAAGGTAGGGTAACTTGTCCCCAATAATGTACCAGGGAGCTCTGTGCCTAACAGAGGAGAGGGTCGGCAGTGAGCCACACTGATTGGGGGATCGAATCACTTGGAAGCGGGCGACCGCAGTGAGGCGGGAGGCGACAATTCTTTCAAGCATCTTGGAGATGGTCTCAAGCCAGACAATGGTACGTAAAGACACTGGCAAGTAGTAGGAACCCTTCCCAGGCTTGTCTAGGACTACGCCGTGGGCACGCTTGAGGGAGGCGGGGTAGTGGCTATAAACCAGCAGCGGGGCCAGGAGGGAGGTCAAAATGTTCGGGCAGGTCTCGTAGACGGCTTTCCACACAGAGTACTGAAAGGAGTCAGGTCCCGGGGCGGAGAAAGGGGAGGATTTTGACAGGGCAGAAGCTACTTCTTCATCACTGAGGATTGAGGTGGCGTCGAAGATGGCCAACCTGGCGGGCCGGGAGGGAGCAGGCCGGGCTGGGAAAAAATGAGCCAAGAGTGAGTCATTGATGTCTGTCGGAGTCACAGCGTCAAGGAAAGTTGGAAAACCTTAGACGGAGCGGCCTAGGGAAAACGTCTTGACCGTCCAGATAGAGCGGGGGGTGGCATCTGCCAGGAGGGCCCTCGAGTGAGCGCTCTTGACTGCCTTAATAGCCTTAAAGTACCCGTTTTTGGAGAGCTTGGCCGCTGTCCTGTCCAGTGGGGAGAGGGAGGTCCGGGTTTTGTGAGATGCAGAGTGATATTCGCGTCGGAGGAGGGACAAAAGTAGAGATCACTATGGTTTGGATCTGCAGGAGGGGCGAGAGAGAGGAGTATGTGTTATGGGAGTAGTGTAATGGAAGAATTTATCACGCTAAGGCCCTAATCACTTTGAAGTGTTTGGAGATAATCGTCTAGGGAGACGAATGGTTTCAAAGTAAAGTAATTATACGATAAAAGTTTGAAGTAGTAACGTGTATATATTGTTAAGGTCTCTTCTCCTTTGCTAGTCACGCTCCGCGCCCTCTATTTTCCTGACAATAACTTTTACAACACCACAGTTTCTAGTGCACGATCCCCACCCTCACCCATTTTTCTACTTACGTCGGGCTTCAAGCCCCTTCTGACCTGCCATGGAACCTCTCGGTCCCCCCATCTCGCTCTTCCAGCCCCAGTCCTGGCCCGCTTCTGTTACTCCCTCTACCTCAGAGTTTTCGTCTGAGGCTCGTTTTTTGGCCTCACTGTTCTCTCGTACCCGTTCTCTCATTAGCTTCACCCCTGAACAACTGCCTTCACTGACCCCTCAGGAATGCGATAACCTCTCAATTGGCGAAAGTTCCCTCCTTCCATTATTGTGTACCTCCCTCCACGTGGTCACCTCACTCGGCTCCCAGTTAGAGGAGCTCCGCTTATCAGTCCACAACTTGCAGTCTCAGGTCGCTAACTCCTCCCCTAACGAGCAACTCCGTGAAGTCCGGGACGCTATCCGGGACCTGTCACATAGGATGGTCGCACCTTGCTCCATTGGGGCCCCTCAGAAAGGGGGGCGCCCCCCTCTCCCTGTTCCACCTCCTGTTCACCCTGGCCCCTCCGGCTCGTCCTCGCAACCCCCTCCCCCAGGCCTGCCCCCCCACCTCCTCAAGCCCCCCCCTAGGCAAAATCAGAGGCTCAAGTTATTCACGGTGGTACCTCCGAGTTTAATGCCGTGGTCAGAGCCAACAAGGCTAAATCCAAAGCAAAGGGCAAGAATCCCCCAAACAGCACGTCTGCCTACAAAGTCGCGGCGGCCACCCAGGACGCCTCCCCAAAGGGTCCTGCCCCACTGAACAGCGCTGCTAGAAGGTTATTTGCCCCTCGCTCGACCCATTGTCCCCACTCTCAGGAATCCTCCTTTCACGTTGGTTTCTCCGATATCGCTGCCTCCGTCCTTCGGGAAGCCGGCTCCGATCTCCCGAAGTCATTTAGAGTCTCGGTCAGCCCGAAGGGCGCTGTCTCGCTCACAGTGGCTGATCCCCTCGTTCCCGCCTCTTGCTACGCCCCATTTTTGACGCCTTTGCTGCGAGACTCAATCAGTCCTTCCCGGTGAACGATAACCCCTGGGAACACTTCCGCTGGCCCCCACTGACATTCAGTTTGCCATCCACGGTATCCCCATGGACGCCCATCCTGATACAGATGAGGAACTTCACCCTCTACTTCTTGCCGGCGTTGACAATGCCAAGAATTTGATTATCACCGGCTCCAGTTTCCTCAATGCTGACCGTGAAGCTAGAACCAACAGAAAAAAAGCCTTCTCTGTTATCGTCCATGTCCCAGCAGACCTGGCATGGCGTATGACCGATCCTCCCTGCATCCTCCTTTTCGGCGACAATCGCGAAGTCAAAAGGGCCTATTCCTCTAACGCCCAAAGTCAGTGTTTCAATTGCTGGAAGGTCGGGCACCTTAAACCTCTGTGCAAGGAATCAACTGTCTGCCAGCTCTGTGGCGGCCCTCATTCCAAGGCCGACCACCGCTGCTCTCACCCCACCTGCACCAGAGAGGGCAACCTTCGCCCCATCCGTGGCTGCTGTGTAGCCTCCCCGGCCAGGTGCCCTAACTGCCATGGCCCCCATTCTGCCAGGGACAGAGACTGTCCCGAACGCCCCACCACTAACCCCGTCCCCGCAGGCCCACCGGGCGAATCCGACGCCATGGATACCTCGGATGCTACCCCCCTTCCCCTCCCTGAGGACCTAGTGCCAAGCACCCGACAACCTAGACCCATCCCCTCCGGGACTGACCCCCTTGTGACCCCAAAGCCGATGCCGTCCTTTTCGTCCTACCGTCCTCCCTCAAGGTCTGGTCGCCCACTCCCTGATGTGGACCCCAGCCCCTTCCCTGCCCCCAGAGACACTTCGGCCTCGCGCCGGTAAATGTCTAATACTCCGCCTTATAACCTGAGGGGGCCGGCCCCCCTCCGCTCGCTTCATCTCTTTCAACACAACTGCCTAGGGAGCTGGAATGTGTTTCTTTCGTTGTTTAATTCTTTTGCTGATTCCCCCAACTACCCGGCCATTGTGGCCCTACAGGATCCACCCTTTTGGAAGGGTCGCCTTCCGTCCTTTCATGGTTTTGATAGTTACTTTCCGTCTTGTACATCCCCCAAACCCAAGGTTGCTTTTTACGTTTCATTGGCTTTTCAGAAAGAAGTCTCGGTCCTCCCCAACTCTGCGGATAGGGCTGATGTGTTTTCACTTGATGTGTTTACAAATGACTTGTTTGGCGTTGGTTTTCCTTCCTTTCGCATCGTTAATTTGTACAACCTTCTGGGCAAGAGGAGGGGTGACGCTTCGGTGTCGCCCTCTGTTGCTTTTCCTCCCTCATCACTTCCCCTCCTTGTGGTGGGAGATTTCAACCTACATCATCCCCTCGCTGACCCCTCCTGTCGCCACTCCCAGGGGGAGCTGGCTTTGTCTTTTCCTTACTTTCAAAGAGCTTCCGAACAGGGTTTTTCCCTCTTGAATACCCCGGGGGTCCTCACGAGGTTCCCCCTGCGTGGCTCTGCCAGACCCTCTATTATTGATTTTGCTTTTTCTTCTTCGTTGCTGCGTCCTTTTGTTCAAAGTTGGGATGTTCTTTTACCCTCCACTGGTTCAGATCATGTTCCCATTTCAACTTTTTTTGCAGCATCCCAAACTGCACCCCCCTCCCCCTGCCCCCAACTGGCTCTTGAAGACTGGGTGTCCCTCTTCCCCCTCCTTGATGCCCTCGCTTTACCTCCCTGTCCGGTCAACCCCCCCCGCTGCGCCCTCGAGCCTTGGTTTGATTGCGCCCTTAGTTCAGTCACCTCGCTCTTGACCAGCCACACCCCGCTCTCCCGCCCCTCCTCCAGGTCCAAACCGTGGTGGTCCCCACTACTGTCAACCCTCCGTCGCGAATACCACTCCGCATCCCGCAAAGCCAGGGCCTCCCTCTCTACACAAAACAGGGTGGCTGCTAAGCTCTCCAACAATGGGTACTTTAAAGCAATCAAGAACGCTAAGAACTCCCACTGGAGGTCCCTCCTGGCCGAGGTCACCCCTCGCTCCATATGGACAGTCGAGAAATTCTCCCTGGGACGTCCTGTCTCGCGCTTTCCATCCTTCCCCGACGCAGTCACTCCGTAAGACATCAACTCCTCGCTCCTGGCTCACTTTTTTCCATCCCGTCCCTCCCCCTCTCTGCCTGCTAACCTCTCAACCTTTAGCGACGCCCCAACCCTCACTGGAGAGGAGGTCGCCGCTGCCCTCTCCAACTGCTCCCCGTCCTCTGCCCCTGGGCCAGACACCATCCCTTACTCTCTGTGGAAGGCCCTTGATAGAGCCTGCCCACACATTTTGACCACTCTCCTGGCCCCGCTCCTGCTATATGGCCACCACCCCGCCTCCCTTAAACGGGCACATGGGGTAGTCCTCGATAAGCCTGGGAAGGCCTCCTACGACTCGCCAGCTTCTTTCCGTATCATTGTTCTCCTTGAAACCGTCTCCAAGATCCTCGAGCCAATCGTCGGCTCCCGCCTCTCCGCTGTCGCCCGCTTCCAGGGCCTCCTATCCCCCAACCAGTGTGGCTCCCTCCCAACCCTCTCCTCCTTTGACGCCTGCACTGCAATGGTCGACTCCGTCCGCACATTACAGAGGTCCCTCAGAAAAGTTTCCTCCCTCTTCCTGGACATCAAAGGCGGCTTTGACAACGTCGATGCCTCCATCCTCTGCTCTCTTCTTCGCAGGAAGATGGTTAATAGTTATTTGGTTTCTTCGGTGTTTTCCTTTTTAACTGACAGAAGGTGTTGTTTGTTATTTCAGGGTTCTCCTAAGATTTTTTCTTCCGTTACCGTGGGCACCCCTCAAGGGTCACCTATTTCTCCTTTGTTGTTTGTTATTTATGTTTCTTGTTTACATGTGGCAGTTCCCAGATGGGTTATCCTGTCCTATGTTGATGATTTTTCTATTACTGTTGCTTCTTCTTCTTATCGTACCAACATTAGGCTGCTTCAGAGGACCTTTGGCATTATGAAGGCCAAAGCCACAGCTGTTAAGGTTGGCTTTTCCATCCCTAAGACGGAACTTATACACTGGCGCACCCCTCACCAGAGGGACCACCCGAGTGAGCCAAGACCCCCTCCCATCGCCCTGGACGGCCAGGTTTTCTTCCCTGCCACTCAGCTCCGCTGGCTAGGCTACTGGTTTCTCCCCAATATTTTGACCACCGCCCACTTCTCCCGACGCCTCGCCCTTTCTCAAGCTGCCTTCGCGGCCATTAGGAGAATGTCCGGCTCAGGATCCGGGGTCTCCCCACACCTATGCCACAAACTGGCATACTCACTTATCTTTCCTATCCTTTCGTACGGGGCCGACCTTTTTGTCCCAACTAGGGGACTCCTCCACAAAATGGTCATCCATTGGCATCACGTCCAGAGATGGGTCACGAACTGCTTTAGGGCCACGCCCACCACCTTTCTAGCCGCCGAGGCCTCGCTCCCCCCCCTCTCGGTGCTCCTTGCTCACAAGCGCCGCATGGCGGCCCTGCGCCTCTGTTGCTCCCCTCCTACCATTAACCCAGCGGCTGCCCGCCTCTCCTCGTCCTTTCCCTCGGCCCTCCCTGACCGATACACAGAGAACCTAAGGGCTCTATGTGTAGGCCTCGATCATAATGTCAGGCCCCTTCTATGGTCTACCCCCCAACGGAATCCCCAAGTCAGAAGCCACCTCCCAGTTGACGCTCTCGCACACCTCGTCCTCCCCCTCAAGGAAGGCTCCTCGCCTCTCCCCCTTTTGGTCTCGGCCCTACTGCCGGACCTCCCGGCCCTCCCCCCAGAACCCCTCATGCAGGCTTCTTACTCCATCCTCCAACGTAGGGCCCGCGCCATGATGTTAGAGTCGTGGAAGTCAACGGCCCCGCCGCCAGCTTATTATTCTTTTCCTCTCGCTATAACACTGCACCCGTTCATGGGCCTAGGCAAGTGCATAGCTGGTCGAATTCATCAAATGCGGGCCCAGAAGAGTTATCTGGCTGCCCACCCCACCTGGTCCCAACCTGAGCTCTCCCCTCTGTGTCCCCTCTGTGGTGAAGAGAACGAGACTTTCAGTCACGCCATCCTCCGCTGCGAAGCCAAAGCCATCCCTAGAGCCCGCCACCTCCAAGGTGTGCTCTCGGTTGGAGCCGACTCCCCGCTTTGGTTCTCGGCCCCTCTCCTGCTAGGGCTCGCCTCATACATCGATGAGACCTGCACCAATTTTCCGCCCACCATGGCTTCCTATGAGGTGTCGTCCCCAATCTCAATGGTTTTTCCCTCATCCCCGGCAGCTATGGGTTTATTTGAGTCGTCTCCTATACGCCCTATTTGATTTAAGGTGGTTAGGTTTTATTTTTTCCTACAAGTGTTAGTGATTTTTCTTATAATATTAGTGATTTTTCATTTTAAGCTTGCGGGAAGTTTTGATTTTACACTTGGTTGAAGATCGTATGTTGGTATCGTGTCTAGTACTTGACACAGCTTGGGGATGATAGGGTTGAGGTTTTATTTTGTTATTTTGTTTTAGGATTAAGGTTTTCTTTACACCATAGCTAGCACTGCATGCGAGTTCTTGTACCTTAACAATGAATACATGATATAAAAAAAGAAAAAGAAAAAAACAAAAACCCCTACCTTATGCACAACGCTCCTCGCCCTCTATTTTCCAGACCAAAGCTTTTACAACACCATAGTTTCTAGTGCACGATCCCCACCCACACCCTTCTTTCTATTTTCTGTTGAGCTTCACGCCCTCCTTCGTCTCGTCATGGACCCTCTTGCTCCCCCAATCTCGCTCTTTCAGCCCCAAGCCGGGCCTTCCTCTGGTACTCCTTCTACCTCTGAGGTCTGCCCTGAAGCCCGTTTTTTAGCCTCTCTGTTCGCACGCACCCGTTCTCTCATCAGCTTTACTCCTGACCAGTTGCCCTCCCTAACTCCCCAGGAATGTGACAACCTCTCAATTGGCGAAATCTCCCTCCTCCCACTACTGTGCACCTCCCTTCATGCTGTCAATTCCCTAGGCTCCCAAATGGAGGAGCTCCGATCTTCGGTCCATGACCTGCAGTCTCAGGTGGCCAACTCATGCCCCAACCAGGGACTCCGGCAAGTCGGATATATACTTTGCGACCTATCACACAGGATGGTCTCCCCTCCCGCCAGCGCGGCCAACCCGAAAGGGGGTCGCCCCCCCCCTCCCTCAGCTCCCCCTACTGCTCACCTGGGCCCCTCCGGCCCCCCTGGATCCCTCCCTCACCCCAATGTTGCTCCTCCCCCCCCTCGTGCCCTGTTATGGGGGTAGCGTAATGGAAGAATGTTATCACGCTAAGGCCCTAATCGCTTTGAAGTGTTTGGAGATAATCGTCTAGGGAGACGAACGGTTTCTTAAAGTAAAGTAATCGTGCAATAAAAGTTTGAAGTAGTAACGTGTATATATTGTTAAGGTCTCTTCTCCGTTGGTTCTTGTTTTTATAACCTGCGAAGACACCTCACTATGTATATTCCGCGTCTGGGTGTTCACGGGCTACATAATCCTGTCGTCTAAGTAAGTACCTCTTACTCTTTTACTCGACTTCAACGGAAGTGCGAACCCTTTCTGACCCTTAAAACCGGTACACCCATAGGCGACTTATAGACAGGTAAGAACTTTTATCCTAGGATGGTGTGGACACCTCTCATACTGTTCGTACAATCTTTTATCCGAAGCGAATCATGTTACGAATAATTACCCACATTTGTCAACGCAGAGAGACTACCCGCTGAACCATAGATGGCCAGTCTTCTTTTGTTAGCTCCGTCGGAAACTAGACTACATATGCGTCTTGTAGTTTCGTCTTCCGGCATTATACGACTCTTGACTATGAATCGAACCAATGGCTACGATTATAGTTATCGGCCTTATGCTAACAGGTCCTTTGGGGGTTCCCCGACCCCCTCCCTGGTTATAGACTATCCTTCTAGTTCTGGGCGACTTTCCAGACTGAAGCATCTAACTTTCATGCAGTTTTCGTCCTGTTACTTAATGACTGCTCTTCGATCTAATATCTTCGAGGGCTAGTAACTTTATGCGACGGCGACCGATTCGGATCCTTCCACTTGCATATGGTAGCAGTTTTCTTTTTCCTTTTTTTCTTTTTGTTTCTTTTTTTTATATCATGTATTCATTGTTAAGGTACAAGAACTCGCATGCAGCACTAGCTATGGCTTAAAGAAAATCTTAATCCCAAAAACAAAATAACAAAGTAAAAATTCAAAAGCATCTTCCCCAAGCTGTGTCAAGTACTCGACACATTACCAACATACGGACTTCAACCAAAAGTAAAATCAAAAAAACATGGCCTTAGCAAGAAATACCATAAACATAAAAGTTTTCGATAAAAATAAACTCAATCATTTTTAACTCAAGTAGGACGTAAAGGAGACAACTCGAAAAAACCCCTGGCAGCGGGGGAGGAAGGACAAACCATTGACATTGGAGATGACAGCTCGTACGAGGCCATAGTGGAAGGATAGTTTGTGCACGTCTTGTTGATATAGGAGGCGAGCCCTAGCAGGAGTTGGGCGGAGGACCAAAGTGGGGAGTCAGACCCAACAGAGAGCACACCTTGGAGGTGGTGGGCTCTAGGGGTAGCCTTGGCTTCGCAGGGGAGGACAGCATGGCTTAAGGTCTCATTCTCCTCGCCACATAGGGGGCAGAGAGGAGAGAGGTCAGGTTGGGACCAAGAGGGGTGGGCAGCCAGATAGCTTTTCTGTGCTCGCATTTGGTGAATACGTCCAGCCATAAACTTGCCTAAACCCATGAAAGGTTGCGGCGTTATGGTGAGGGGAAAGAGGTAATATGGCGGAGGGGGAGAAGAGGCCGTCCACGAATCTAGCATCATGGACCGGGCCTTGCATTGGAGGGTGCGGTAAGAGGCCCGCATGAGGGCTTCCAAGGAGAGGTCCGGGAGATCCGGCAAGAGGGACGAACCCAGCAGGGGAAGGGGTGAGGACCCCTCAATAAGGGGGAGTACGAGGTGGGCGAGGGTGTCAACTGGGAGGTGAGTTCTGACAGGGGGTCTCCTTTCGGGAGTGGACCAGAGGAGAGGCCAAACGTTGGGGTCAAGGCCTACACAGAGGGATCTGAAATTCTCACTTGCCCAATCAGAGAGTGTGGAGGGAAAAGTTGGATCGAGGCGGGCTGCCGCAGGATGGATACTAGGAGGGGAGCAACAGAGTCGTAGAGCCGCCATACGGCGCTTGTGGGGGAGGAGCACTGAAAGGGCAGGAAGAGCTGCTTCTGCAGCTAAGATGGTGGTGGGAGTGGCCCTGAAGCAGTTGGTGACCCACCTCTGGACGTGATGCCAGTGGATGTCCATTTTGCAGACGAGCCCTTTGGTTAGGACGAAGAGATCTGCCCCGTAGGACAAGATGGGGAAGATGAGCGAGTAGGCCAGCTTGTGGCAGAGGTGAGGGGAGGCTCCGGAACCCGCGCCCGAGAGCCTCCTGACTGCTGCAAAGGTGGCTTGGGAGAGGGCGAGGCGACGGCAGAAGTGGGCGGTAGTCGAAATATTAGGGAGGAACCAGTAGCCCAGCCATCGAAGCTGGCCGGCGGGGAAGCACACTTGGCCATCCAAGGCAATTGGAGCAGGTTTCGGGTCACTCGGGTGGTCCCTCTGATTTGGGGTGCCCCAGTGAATGAGATCCGTTTTTGGGATGGAGAACCCAACCTTAACCGCTGTGGCTTTGGCTTTCATAACCCCAAAGGTTCTTTGAAGCAGCCTAACATTGGTACGGTATGAAGGAGAAGCAACTGTTAATGAAAAACCATCCACATAAGATAAAATAACCCCCTTGAGGAGAAAAACATGTAAGCAAGAAACATGAATAACAAACAAAAGAGGAGAAATAGGGGACCCTTGAGGGGTGCCGACTGTAACTGAAGAAAAAACATTAGGAGACCCTTGAAACAACAAACAACACTTTCTGTCAGTTAAAATGGAAAACACCCAAGACACTAAGTAGCGATTTACCGCCTTCCTGCGAAGGAGGGAGCAAAGGATAGAGGCATCAACATTGTCAAAACCACCTTTGATGTCGAAGAAAAGAGAGGAAACCTTCATTCGGGAACTTGGTAGGGTGTGGACGGAATCAACGATCGCGGTACAGGCATCGAAGGAGGAAAGGTTGGGTAGTGAGCCGCATTCATTGGGGGACAGGAGCCCTTGAAAACCGGAGACCGCAGAGAGATGAGAGGCGACGATCCTTTCCAGGATCTTGGACACGGTTTCAAGCAGCACGATGATGCGGAAGGACGCTGGGGAGTCATAGGAGGCCTTTCCAGGTTTGTCCAAGACCACCCCATGAGCGCGTTTCAGAGAGGCGGGATGATGACCCTACATAAGGAGGGGGGCCGGGAGGGAGGTCAAGATGTGAGGGCAGGCTTTGTGAAGTGCTTTCCACACGGAGTAGGGAATAGTGTCTGGTCCAGGAGCTTAGGACGGAGAGCACGTAGAGAGGGCCGAGCAGACCTCTTCGGCAGTAAGGACCGGGGCGTCGCTAAAAGCAGAGAGTCTGGCGGGCATGGGAGGAGCAGGTCACATTGGGAAAAAGTGAGCAAAAAGTGAGGAGTTGATGTCCATTGGGGTGGTAGCGTCGGGGAAGGACGGGAGGGCCAACCTAGAGAGAACTTTTTGACTGTCCATATGGAGCGAGGGGTAGCCTCAGCCAGGAGGGATCTCCAGTAGGAGCTCTTAGCCTTCTTAATGGCTTTGAAGTATCCATTCTTGGAGAGCTTAGCTGCTGTCCTGTCTTGAGACGAGAGGGAAGCCCTAGCCTTACGAGATGCGGAGTGATACTCCCTATGGAGTAGAGAGAGTAGCAGAGACCACCAAGGTATAGATCTGTTAGAGGGGCGGGATAGCGGGCTATGCAGGAGCAGGAGCGAGGTTACCCAGCGTAGTGCGCAGTCAAACCAAGTCTCGAGGGCAATAAGGGGGGGGTCCACTGGCGGGGGGGGCTGGGTAAGGTCAGTTAATAGGGGGGATAGAGCGGCCGAGTCGGTCAGAAGCCAATTGGCAGCTGGGGAGGGGGGATGCAGTTTCGGGTGTAGAAAAAAGATAGAAATGGGAACATGATCCAAGCCGGTAGAGGGCAGAAGACTGTCCCAGCTCTGAAAAAATGAATGCAAGGATGAAGAGGAAAACGCAAAGTCAATTACAGAGGGCCTGGCAGCGCCTCCAAGAGGGAACCTCGTGAACACGACTGGGTTGTTCAAAAGGGAAAAGCCCTGCTTGGAAGCCCTCTGAAAAAATAGAAAAGCCAGGGCCAGCTCCGCCGTGGAGTGGCGGCGAGAGGGGTCCGCAAGGGGATGATGTAAATTAAAGTCTCCAACCACGAGGAGAGGAAGTGCAGAAGAGGGAAAGGCAACTAGGGGTGGGACTGAAACCTCCCCCCGCCTTTTGCCCGGAAGATTATACCAATTCAAAATATGAAATGAAGGAAAACCAACCCGAAACAAGTCATTTGCAAAGACGTCAAGTGAGAACACATCTGACCTCCCACCAGAGTTGGGAAGTACTGAGACTTCTTTTTGAAAAGCCAACGAAACATAAAAAGCAACTTTGGGTTTAGAAGCGGGGGAAACAGGAAAAAAACTATCAAAACCTTTGAAAGTAGGAAGGCAACCCCTCCAGAAGGGGGGATCTTGAAGGGCCACAATGGCCGGGAAGTTAGGAAAGTCAGCAAAAGAATTAAACAAAGAAAGAAACACATTCCAGCTCCCTAAACAGTTGTGTTGAACAAGATGAAACGAGCGGAGAGGGACCGGCCCCCTCAAGTTTTCAGGGGGTGTGTTAGACATCTACCGGCGCGAGGCCGAAGTGTCTCTTGGGGCAGGGGAGGGGCTTGGGTCCGCATTGGGGAGCGGGCGGCCAGACCTTGAGGGAGGGCGGAAGGACGAAAAGGAAGGCATCGGCCTGGGGGTTACGAGGGGATCAGTTACAGCCGGGACGGGCCGCAGCTCGGGGGTGCTTGGTGCTGGGTCTTGAATCGGAGTGGGAAGGGTGGTCTCAGAGGTGTCCATGGTGTCAGAGTCGACGGGAGGGGCCGCTGGGATGGTGGTGGAGGGGGGGCGCTCGGGGCAGTCTCTGTCTCTGGCGGAGTAAGGGCCGTGACAGTTAGGGCATCTGGCAGGGGATGCGATGCAGCAGCCGAGGACAGGGCCAAGATTGCCTTCTTTAGGGCAGGTCGGGTTCGAGCAACGATGGTCGGCTTTGGCATGTGGGCCACCACAAAGCTGACATACAGTTGATTCTTTGCATAGGGGTTTCAGGTGCCCGAACTTCCAGCAGTTGAAACACTGGCTTTCAGCATTTGAAGAGTAGGCCCACTTGACTTCACGGTTATCGCCGAAGAGGAGGATAGGAGAGGGATCGGTCATGTGCCATGCGAGGTCCGCTGGGACATGGACCATGACAGAGAAGGCTTTTTTTCCGTTAGTCCTAGCTTGACAATCAGCATTCAGGAAACGAGAGCGAGTGATGATAAGGTTCTTGGCGTTATCAACGCCAGCAAGTAGCAGGGGATGAAGCTCCTCGTCTGTATCGGGATGAGCATCCATGGGTAGGCCATGGATGGCAAACTGAACATCAGTATGGGCGTAGCGGAAGAGTTCCCAAGGATTATTATTGACCGGGAAAGATTGGTTGGGCCTTACGGTGAAGGTATCAAAGAAGGGGGCATAGCAGGAGGCTGGAACGAACGGGTCAGCCACAGTGAGAGAGACAGCACCCATCGGGCTAACCGAGACTCTAAACGACTTTGGAAGCTCAGAGCCGGCTTCGCGAAGGACGGAGGCAGCGATGTCAGGGAAGCGAACACGAATTGAGGATTCCTGGGGATGGGGGCAGTGAGTTGTGCAGGGGGCGAAAAACCTTCAGGCAGCGCTGGGGAGAGGGGCAGGACCCTTGGGGTAGGCGTCTTGCGCGGCAGCCGCGACTTTGTTAGCACAAGTGACAGGGGGGGAATTCTTTCCTTTCGCCTTGGTTTTGGCTTTGATAGCTCTTACCGCGGCGTTAAACTCAGAGGGACCACCATGGATGACCTGGGCGTAAGATTTGGCCTACGGGGCCTGGGGGGGGGGGGAGCGACATTGGAGGCGGGGAGCACCGGGCAAGGGCCGGAAAGGTTGGGGTGAGTGGT
Source organism: Tuber borchii (assembly GCA_003070745.1). Lineage (NCBI taxonomy): Eukaryota > Fungi > Ascomycota > Pezizomycetes > Pezizales > Tuberaceae > Tuber > Tuber borchii. Next base: position 111,206 of record NESQ01000253.1, read on the forward strand.
TGAGGGGGCTAAAGGCTGGGGGGGCCCCAGAGGGAGGCGGAGTGACCATCCTATGTGATAGGTCATGAAGGGCATCCCGGATTTCCGGGAGTTAATCATTGGGGGAGGAATTCCCGACCTGAGACTGCAGGTCATGCACTGAGGAGCCGAGCTCCTCCAGCTGGGAGCCGAGTGAGTTGACCGCGTGAAGAGAGGCACACACCAAAGGAAGGAGAGAGCTCTCGCTAATCGAGAGGCTGTCGCATTCCTGGGGAGTCAAAGATGGAAGTTGCTCGGGGGAAAAGCTGATTAGAGAGCGGGTACGTGAGAAGAGAGAGGCCAAAAAACGAGCCTTGGGGGAAATCTCAGAGGTAGAGGGAGTAACAGATGAGGGTCCAGCATGAGGCTGGAAGAGCGAGATGGGGGGACCAAGAGGGTCCATGGCAGGTCGAGGGAGGGTATGAAGCCCAACGAAAGTAGATAGAGGGGTGAGGGTGGGGATCGTGCACTAGAAACTGTGGTGTTGAAAAAGTTATAGTCAGGAAAATAGAGGGCGCGGAGCGTTGTTGTTGCATAATTTAGCGGTCTGTTTGTTTGTTTGTTATCTCCCTTTTATATTTGTTTGCTAAGCCGGTAGCTATCTAGATACAAAGTTGCTCCAGCTCATCGCCGATGTAGACAAAGAACCTCCAAATACAGTCCATCCCCCATTCCCCTTTCTAAAACCCTCTGACCCTGCCTGACCAAGCTAAACTACTTTGAATAGAGGTAGAAAGCGAAAGCCCGGTACTACTCGTAAAAACTACGAGAGAAATTAAGGCCTGAAATCCTCGAACCAAAAACCTCCACAGACGTCAACCCCAAAGAAAAGCCCCAAAGCGACAGTGAGAAACCTATGAACCAAACAAAGAAAACTTCAAGCCCGTCTAGAAATCCCAACCCATTGATAAAAAGGGCGGATAAAGCAACCCAATGGAGCATCCACAAGGGCCGTAATGACCGGGGCACATAGCCCACCCAGAGAGTTGAGGCAAGGACCAGAGGGAGATCCATATAACTAAGCCAGCGCAGTGGAGACGTGTGGCGCCAGGAGCAAGCCCCGGTGGTCACCGGAACCCGGAACTGAAGAGTTGCATAGCCTTGCCCCCTGAGGGGAAGAGCAAGCGGCAGAAGGCTGAAATCCCCTAGGAACAAGACAAAGTCAAGACCATCGTAAGGGCACAGAGCCAGGAGAAAAGAGCAGTAGGGTGCCAGCCAAAGATCGTAGTGTAGCTGTAACCGAGCAACGGGACGAAAACCGGGCGGCGAGGAAGGAGGGGTAGACCCAACACCAAGAAGTACGAAGCAAAGGACCACCAAGGGATCACAGCTTTTCGACAATGCCACCGTACCAGCCATAGCGCTCAGGAGATAGTGCCATACCAGAGAGCAGAGCCACTGGGGCCACTACTTCACCGATAACCCGAAGCTGTGCTATGCTTAAGACGAGGGGAAGGGGTTGCCTACCGTGCAAATGCTAAGCGAGGGCAGCAAAACAAGTGTGGAGATAGAGGGGGAAGAGCATGAAACCCCATAGACGAAGGCACCCAAATACCTAAGCCATCAGAAGGGAATCAGAGGGAGGAAGGAGGTGGTGGAGCATCACCCTCCTAGGCAACAAAGGCCATCAGAAGAGTGGAGAGGGACACCAAAACCCACGATGATTTCTCATGGTGTTGAGATTTCAATCGCCGGAGGTGTAGAGGAGATGGTTCATGAGCATAATGTAGCGGAAGACGCGCTCTCATATATCTTGCGAACAGGAACCGGTCGGACGGACGGCCGCGACGTATTCAGTGTTGCAAGATCGGTTATCTTGACCGTGGGTTTTGGTGAGGGGACACAACTCCCGCGGCGACCAGCGTCGACCTAGCGGTCCAACGTCGGGGCCGGAGTGGGGTGAGTTGTATTTTTCCAAAGGAGATTTTTGCGCCAGGTAGGGTAACTTGTCCCTAATGATGTACCAGGGAGCTCTGTGCCTAACATATCTGGAAGCCCGGCGAGCAGGGACGGAAGAGCCCAACAGGGTGGAGACGGCAGACAAGGTCGAGAAGGAGGACCCGCCACTATAAGTGGTGGAGGTGGAGGTCCCCCCTCAGACAATAGTGATGAGTCGGAAGACTACGAAGACTGTGACGATGTCGATCAGAATGCTCTCCGAAAGCTCACCAAAATACTGGGCAGTGCTTTAGGAAAGACGTGAAGTCGACCAGCTCCAGCCCCTTTTATCTATAAACATGAGGACAGCCAGAATGTGGAACTTTGGTTAATCGCCTGTCGAGACTACTTCAAACGAAACAAGTGGTAATGGAAAAAATAGTCAGACCGAATCACCTACGCTCTTAGCAAAATGGAAGGGAAATAAGTTGCACCTTTCACCATCGCCTACCGAAAAGGAATGACTGGAGAGCTTGGAGCTACCAAGCAAGAAGGTTATGACATATCGGAAGTTTTCGCTCAACAAGTCAAGAGACGGTTTGGTCCCACCCATGAAGCCGAAAAATCCCTCCAATCTATGGAAAACGTCAAATACAAGGGTGACATAAACCATTACCTTTTAGAAATGGAAAAAATCAATATCCATGTCAAAATGTCCGGAGTTGCGTGGAGGCAAATTATTGAAGATCATGTCCCAGCCGAAGCACTCCGACGATTGTCAATGCAAGCATACATCCTCGACTCAGGGTGGTTAGAAGCTGGTCGAACAACAACACGAGCTGCAGAGGATTTCATAGACAGGCAAGGACTAAAAGGTAGCAGCTCGGGATTGGCCTCAGGGGGGAAACGAAAGCCAGATGAAGACACCACAGAGGTGACGACGAAAACACTAAAGAGACAATACTCGGCTAAGTGAAAAGCAGAGTATCAGAAGGGGCAAGCGGCAAAGAGAAAAGAGAAGAAAGAGAAGGAGGCGCCTAGGTAAAAAATCATGTATAGTGTATGGGCCGATGCTCATAAGGGGATCGAACAATCTATCATCGATGAACGGAAAACTGCGGGCCCATGCACAAGATGTACACTGACAAACCACGGTTGGAAATATTGTCAGCAGGAAATCAAGGTCAACACAGTAAGAGTCAAGCGTTCGGAACCCCAATCTAAAAAGAAATCGCCCCAACGATTCAACCACCCCTCGTGACCTAACAGACCTCGAGTAGACGCCATGGCTGATAATAGCCGAGGAGAAAGCTCGCGCGAGGCCAGTCAAAGGCCCCTGATGTAGACTTTTAACAATGACGACGACGAGCTATGAGATATCTCGGGCACCACTGGCGATGGAAAGTGGTTAGTCGGACGATCAATTCCGGAACCGAAATTACTGAAGAAGTCCTTGAGATGGAACTCGAAGGGGACACTCTAAAAAGTGACCCTCCGTAAGGGTATAAGTGCCCACTTAGAGCCCGGTGGGTCAATAGAAACTACGAGAAGAAGGTCAAGGTACTTAGTCAAAACCAGAAAAAATTGAGAAAGACCAAGTTATTCGATATCGGGCAAGCAAACCGCGAGAATTCGAGTATCTGCCGAGGGCACCCTAGAGACTATCAAAGATAGTATCAATCCTTAAGGGACAAGGACGGTTAGAAAGAAAAAGCATGGATTTTCGCTTACAGGATATGGTCGACGAGTGGGTAATATGCACCGGCACAAGTCACCTGCGTAATATTTCCCAGAGGCAGGATATAAAAAGACAGAGCAAATAGGGCTGCCTCCGAGGGAAGAAACCCATAAAGTGCTAGGGGTTGCACCATAACAAGAGACAATATCGAGTGGTCTTGTCGGCCAGAGCGCGCGACCCCAAAAGGAACCCTCAGAGTTGGCATGTATGTCTATCAGGACCACTTCCCGTCACATGAGGACCAATGGGCTTGGGCTGGAGGACAGGAGAGGTACGGTGGCCTCCTTGCTGAAGCTGGTATGGGAACACATGGGACATAAGTCCACCATAGAGCGAAACGCACCCTAGTGGCAACAGCTCCTAGAGAAGTACCAGGATGAAGCCAACTACCCCTTTGGATGGGAACTCCTCGGCAAGAGGTAAAGACCGCTAGTAGTGGGCTGCCCGATCCAAGAAACAAGTTTGTTTACATTGAAAAATACTTGCTGAGGGGATATCCTAATTGGTTTTAACTTGGCGGTTAGCCGAAGGTCTTGCGTTCAAATCTCAATATTAGCAAAATTATTTAAATTTTCAAAAATATTTGATGAGGCGACAAGCATGTACATAAGATAGTTTAGCATAGTTTGTCTTACACAAGTTTGTCTGAGGAGACTTCAAGAGCCGAAACTGTGCGGGCACGGTAATAAACCACTCTAGTTACCAATAAAAGTCACTCTAGTTACCATGAAAAGATTTGTTGAAGATAGCGGCCCAGCCCCTAAGTGAGTTAAACCAATCCCAAAACATTACGATTGTCCTGAAGGCAATGCCTTCCTACAACTAAACGAACAACGCCATAAGATACGAGCCTTACTAGACTCATGATCAAACAGCTTCCTACTGAACCAAAACACGGCACGAAAGCTCACAATACCCTAGGAAGTAAGGGATAACCACTTACAAATCACAGCCTGCAATGGCAAAATCTCCCCTACCGGAGGAAAATATATCTCTCTTGCAATATGATGAGAAATTGGAAAAAACGGACATACAACTGAGATTTCCTGTGAAATAGCCGATGCAGGAAACTATGACATGATTATACCATTCGGATGGTGGCACCAGGAACACCCCATCTCGCATATTCAAGCTCCAAGTCAGTGGAGTTTTGACAGTTCCAAATGCGCTGCCCATGTTGAGGATGAAGGAATAGCAGATATGTTTGAATGGGATGAGACGGTAGCATTTGACGAAGAAGCACGAATGGTCGGAAGAATTGGGACGACCTTCAAAGATGAATTACAGCTCGAACATTTGCCACAGCCGTATTGGCAATACAAAGAGCTGTTCGAAGAAGAAAAAGTGGAGATGTTGGCACCTAGACGAACCTTTGACCATCCTATCGACTTAAAGGAAGGAGCCACACGGCCGTGGGGACCGGTATACCTGATGTCAGCGTACCAATTAAAGGAATTAGATGAATACCTAAAGAAAAGGCTGGCACAGGGGAAAATACTCTATTGCAAGTCTCCCGCTGGGGCACCAATCCTATTTGTCCCAAACCCGGACGGAAGGTTATGATTGTGTATCGATTACCGACAGCTTAACAAGCTTACCATCCTAAATAAATATCCTTTGCCGCTCATGACAGAACTAAGAAAACGAGTCGTTGGAGCCCAGATCTTCACTAAGCTAGACCTCAAAGAGGGCTATCATCTGATACGAATTCGAAAAGGCGACAAATGGAAATCTGCTTTTCGGACACGGTACGGCCATTACGAATATAAGGTCATGCCGTTTGGTCTGGTTAACGCGCCGGCTACCTTCCAAGCTATGATGAATGAAGTCCTAAGAGAATTCCTAGACCACGGAGTAGTAGTTTATCTGGATGATATATTAATTTACTCAAAAAGTCTTAAAGAACATGAAGATTTAGTCAAGAAAGTGCTCGCAAGATTAGAACATCATGATCTTGCAATATCTCTCAAAAAATCTGTGTTTCATGTTAAGACGGTAGAATTCGTAGGATACATCGTAAATACGGAAGGGCTGACAATGAGCGAGTGGAAAGTGGAAAGTATCATGGGATGGAAGGCCCCCAAATCAGTAAAAGATGTACAAATCTTCATTGGATTTGCAAATTTCTACTGAACGTTCATAAAAAACCTCTCTGGAATATGTAAACCAATAACCGATACCCTCAAAAATCAAGAAAAAGGAGTGAAAAAACCCTTTTACTGGGGACAGGAGCAAGATAAAGCATTCGAAGCGTTGAAAAGGAGGTTCACCACAGCACTAATCCTAGCATATTTCTACCCACATAGAAAGACAGTGGTAGAAACTGATGCCAGTGACTTCGCTCTAGGATACATATTATCACAATACCTTGGAAAAGGATTACATCCAGTAGCGTTCCATTCCCGAAAACTCAACAAAGCCGAACGAAACTATGAGATCATGGATAAAGAACTCTTCCCGATCCTTGAAGCATTTAGGGAATGGAAACACTACTTAGTCGGAGCCGAAGAGCCAGTCACGGTCTTTACCGACCATCAGAAGCTCAAATATTTTTTGACCATGAAAGTTTAGAATCCTCGACAAATCCGATGGGCCCAGTTGTTGGCAAACTTCAACTTCAAAATCGTTTACCGGCCCGGAACCAAAGGCGGCAAGCCAGATGGTTTAAGTAGGCGGCTGGAGTACCGCCCTGAAGGGGGAGCTACGCACCGAGAACAGTCAATTCTAAAGCCAGAACATTTCCAGGTTTCAATCATATAACAGAAAAAGAAACTAGAAATCAACCTGGTGTCAAGAAGGACATTGGCGACAAACCTGTTACGAATAAAAAGGCTGTCCAAGGAAGCGATAACCCCGACAAAAGGCTCCAAGCTGGCAGCAGGCCATGACATATACGCATGAAAGGACGGTATTATACCCGCACGAGGACAGGTGATGATAGAAACTGGAGTCGCCATAGGACTACCAAAAGGAACCTATGCAAGATTAGCGGCAAGAAGTGGAATGGCCAGCATAAACGGGATTGCAGTAGGAGGAGGAGTCATCAATGCTGGTTATACAGGAGAAGTTAAAGTAATCTTCCGAAACCATACAGACATAGACTGCCTGTTCAAAAGAGATGATCGCATAGCACAACTCATTGTCGAAAAGATTGAGACAAGCGAGGCCATGGAAGTTGACTAGCTAGACGACACAGATTGCGGCAACCAAGGATTCGGATCAACCGACCTTTCCATCAAAAGCCTTGTCAAAGGAAAGGAAAGCAATGTCATGGTAAGCATGATATATGCTAACCGAGAAGAAAACGAATACTTTGACAAAGAAGACATTGGTTTCCATCCACGCCTGACACAAGAGAGGACAATGTTATCTACCGAAATAATTGCAGCAACACGACTCCGGACAATGAATGACCATTTCCTGAGCCAGGTCAGACTTGCAGGAAAAGAAGACGAGGACTGGATGAGAAGGAAAGAAGAGTTAAGCCGATTAAAAGAAAAAACGGAAGACATGCCAAAACATTGGGACGTGGAAGATGGACTGCTCTACTACAAGGGAAGACTATTCATCCCCTCGGACGAGGACATCCTGACTGAGATTGCACAAGGATGTCACGACTCTAAGCTTGTAGGACATTTTGGACAGGAAAAGACAGTCGAGATAATCACACGAGATTTCTATTGGGAAAAACTGACTGATTGGGTCAACGACTATGTCAGATCGTGCGACCATTGTCAACACAACAAATCCCCAAGACATGCGAAGTATGGGTTGCTCCAACCCCTAGAAGTTCCCTATGCCACATAGACTTCAATCTCGAACGACTTCATTACCCAGCTCCCTTAGTCTCAAGGACATACACAAATTATGGTAGTAGTCGACCGCTTCACCAAAATGGCACACTTTATCGGCTTAAAGACAGATGAAACTGCGAAGGATGTAGCGATACCTTCCGTTGAGAAGTTTGGAAACTTCATGGGCTCCCTACCGAAATAGTTTCGGATATGGATGCAAAATTCTCGGGGGAATTCTGGGAATCGTTGTGCAAGGCGCTTGGAATCAAAAGGGGAATGTCGACGGCTTACCACCCAAAGACGGATGGACAGACGGAAAGAACCAATCAAGTGCTGGAAGTGTATTTGGGAAACTTTGTCAACTACGACCAGGACGATTGGTACCAGCTACTACCGTTAGCCGAACACGCCTACAATAACTAAGGAAGCAGCACACAAGATTACGCCTTTCTTTGCCGACTATGGTTTCCACCCACAGACAGAGTGGATGAAAGAAAGAGAAGCTCAAAACCCAGGTGCGACGATGTACAAGCACTGGATGCAGACAATACATGACCAAGCCAGAGAGATGTTGAATGCGACCCGCCAAGCGATCAAAAATTACTATGATCGAAAAGCGGCTCCACAGCCAGATATAGATATCGGAGATTTGCTAATGCTAAACGCAAAAAATATCAGAACAAAACGCCCTTCGAAGAAGCTAAGTCCAAAGCTCTATGGCCCCTTTAAAGTGTTACAAAAAAGGGGGAACAGAGCATACAAATTGGAAATCTCGCCTTGCTGGAAAATACAGAGAGTATTCCACATCTGATTTGGCGAGCCATACCGCATCTCTGATTGACCGAACTGAGAACAACGACCACTTGAGCCTGAAGATGACCAAGGAGACCTCAAGTTGGAAGTTGAAAGGATCGTAAAGAGCGAGATCATCTCGTATACAAGAAAGGTTCGGGCTGAGAATAAGGTGTTAAAAGAGCTTCGATATTTTGTAAAGTGGAAATATTGTGCTGGAGATGAGAATGCCTGGGAGCCACCAGAGGGGTTGGCGAATGCCAGAGAAGAGGTGGATAACTTGTATAGGGAAAGTTCGGACATGCCGGGCCCATAAGAAGTCGAGTAGTATGTCAAAGGTTTTCCACGAGTGGACATGTAAACACTTGTGGTTTTTACCCCTACCATACTGAGCTCGAAAAGGAATGTAAACTAGGAGTTAGAAGCTGAGAAAGTATCCGGGACGGAACTTAGGAGAGGGGAGCTCATGTTGGGCACAGACCTCCTTGGTACATTACCAGGGACAAGTTACCCAACCTTGCGCAAAAATCTCCTATGGAAAAATACAACTCACCTCCCTCCAGCCCTGACGTTAGACCACGAGGTCAACACAGGTCACCGCGGGAGTTGTGTCCCCTCACCAAAACCTACAGTCAAGATGACCCATCTTGAGACACCAAATACGTCGCGGCTGTCCTTCCGCCCGGTTCCTGTTTGCAGTATATATGAGATGGTGTCTCCCTTTACCTTATGCCACGCTCCGCGCCCTCTATTTTCCTGACCATAGCTTTTACAACACCACAGTTTCTAGTGCACGATCCCCACCCTCACCCATTTTTCCACTTACATCGGGCTTCGCCCCTCTTTCCAACTCGTCATGGACCCTCTTGGTCCCCCTATCTCACTCTTCCAGCCCCAACCCGGGCCTTCTTCTGTTACTCCTTCTACCTCTGAGATCTCCCCTGAAGCCCGTTTCCTGGCCTCACTCTTCTCACGTACTCGTTCACTTATCAGCTTCACCCCCGAGCAGCTCTCCTCCCTGACCCCACAGGAATGCGACAACCTCTCTGTCGGCGAGAGCGCTCTCCTCCCCCTAGTGTGTGCCTCCTTGCACGCAGTTAATTCCCTCGGCTCCCAGCTGGAGGAGCTCCGCTCCACAGTCCACGACCTGCAGTCTCAGGTCGCTAACTCCTCCCCCAATGAGCAACTCCGTGAAGTCCGGGACGCCATCCGGGACCTATCACACAGGATGGTCGCCCCCCCCACCCAGCTCCGTCCGTTACTCACCCTGGCCCCTCTGGTCCATCCTCTTCCCTCCCCCCCCCCAAGGTTGCCCCCCCTCCTCCTCATGTGCCCCCCCAAGCAAAATCTTACACCCAGGTCATTCATGGTGGTACCTCTGAGTTCGATGCTGCGGTCAGAGCCAATAAGGCCAAATCCAAAGCAAAAGGTAAGAATTCCCCCTCGGGCACCTCTGCTAACAAAGTCGCGGTCGCCGCGCAGGACGCCTCCCCAAAAGGTCCCGCCCCTCTCCCCAGCGCCGCCAGAAGGTTCTTCGCTCCTCGCTCGACCCACTGCCCCCACCCTGAGGAATCCTCTATCCGCGTCCGCTTTCCAGACATCGCTGCCTCCGTTTTACGGGGAGCTGGTTCTGATCTTCCAAAGTCCTTTAGAGTCTCGGTCAGCCCAAAGGGGCCGTTTCACTCACTGTGGCTGATCCCCTGGTTCCGGCCTCCTGCTATGCCCCTTTTTTCGACGCCTTCGCTGCAAGGCTCAATCAGTCCTTCCCGGTTAACAACAACCCCTGGGAACATTTCCGTTGTGCCCCCACCGATGTCCAGTTCGCCATCCACGGCCTGCCCATGGATGCCCACCCAGACACTGATGAGGAACTTCACCCTCTTTTGCGCACTGGCGTTGACAACGCCAAAAACCTTATTATCACCCGCTCCCGTTTCCTCAATGCCGACCATGAAGACAGAACTAACGGAAAGAAAGCCTTCTCCGTCGTTGTCCATGTCCCTGCGGACTTGGCGTGGCGAATGACCGACCCTCCTCGTATCCTCCTCTTTGGCGACAATCGTGAAGTCAAAAGGGCCTACTCCTCCAACGCCCAGTCCCAGTGCTTCAATTGCTGGAAGTTCGGGCACCTGAAACCACTATGCAAAAACTCTACCATATGCCAGCTGTGCGGAGGCCCCCATTTCAAGGCCGACCATCGCTGCTCCAACCCGACCTGCCCGAAAGAAGGCAACCGTCGCCCCATCCTCGGCTGTTGCATAGCCTCCCCTGCCAGATGCCCGAATTGTCATGGCCCTCACTCCGCCAGGGACAGAGACTGTCCCGAACGGCCCCTAGCTGTCCCTCCCCCTACCATCCCTCCCATCGACTCTGACGCTATGGACACCTCAGAGGTAGCCCCTCTCCCCCTCCCTCGGGACCCAGCTCCCCACACCCCTGAATCTCGCCCTCCCCCCTCTGGAACCGACCCTCTTGTCACGCCCAGGCCGATGCCATCCTTTTCGTCCTTCCGCCCTCCCTTAAGGTCTGGCCGCCCACTCCCCGATGTGGACCCCAGCCCTTCCCCTGCCCCCAGAGACGCTTCGGCCTCGCGCCGGTAGATGTCTAACACCCCTTCTGGAAAACCTGAGGGGGCCAGCCTCCCTCAGTTCGCTTCATCTTGTTCAACACAACTGCCTAGGGCGCTGGAATGTGTTTCTTTCCTTGTTTAATTCTTTTGCGAATTTCCCCAATTACCCAGCCATCGTTGCTTTACAAGATCCCCCCTTTTGGAAGGGACGTCTTCCATCCTTTCAAGGTTTTGATAGTTACTTTCCTTCTTCTACTTTCCCCAAACCCAAAGTGGCTTTTTATGTTTCGTTGGCTTTTGAGAAAGAAGTCTCGGTCCTCCCCAGCTCTGCGGAGAGGAATGATGTGTTTTCACTTGATGTGTTTGCAAATGACTTGTTTGGTGTTGGTTTTCCTTTCTTTCGTATCATGAATCTTTATAACCTCCCAGGGAAGAGGAGGGGTGCCGTGTCTGTGTCACCCTCCATTGCCTTTCCTTCCTCCTAGCTTCCCCTCCTAGTGGTGGGAGATTTCAACCTTCATCACCCCCTTGCAGACCCTTCTCGCCGCCACTCCGCCCAGGAGCTGGCTGTGTCTTTTCCTTTCTTTCAAAGAGCTTCTGAACTGGGTTTTTCCCTTTTGAACACCCCAGGGGTCTTCATGAGGTTTCCACTCGGTGGCTCAGCCAGACCATCTGTTATTGATTTTGCTTTTTCCTCTTCGTTGCTGCGCCCCTTTGTTCAGAATTGGGACACGCTTTTACCCTCCACTGGCTCAGACCATGATCCCATCTCTATATTGTGGCAACATCCTAAACTGCACCCTCCCCCCCCTGCCCCCAACTGGTTATTAACGGATTGGGTTTCCCTTTCTCCCCTACTTGATGCCCTTGCTCTCCCCCCTCCTCCGGTAAACCCCCCCCGCCCTGCCCTTGAGGCGTGGTTTGACTGCGCCCTGCGGTCGGTCACTTCGCTCCTGATCAGTCACACTCCGCTATCTCGCCCCTCCAGCAGATCCAAACCGTGGTGGTCCCCACTACTGTCAACCCTCCGTCGCGAATACCACTCCGCATCCCGCATGGCCAGGGCCTCCCTCTCTACACAAGATAGGATGGCGGCTAAACTCTCCAAGAATGGGTATTTCAAAGCCATCAAGAACGCTAAGAATTCTCACTGGAGATCTCTCCTGGCCAGCGCAACCCCACGCTCCATTTGGACTGTCAAGAAATTGTCGCTGGGCCGCCCTGTCTCGCGCTTTCCTTCCTTCCCCAACGCAGTTACTCCGTCGGACATCAGCTCCTCACTTCTCGCTCACTTCTTCCCAACTCGTCCTTCCCCCTCTCTGCCTGCCAATCTCTCCGCCTTCAGTGACGCCCCGATCCTCACCGCGTAAGAGGTCGCCGCTGCCCTCTCCAAGTGCTCCCCGTCCTCCGCCCCTGGTCCAGACACCATCCCTTACTCCGTGTGGAAGAACCTTCATAAAGCCTGCCCACACATCCTAACCACCCTCCTTGCCCCGCTTCTGCTGTATGGCCATCAGCCTGCCTCCCTCAAACGGGCTCACGGCGTTGTTCTCGACAAACCTGGGAAGGCCTCCTATGACTCTCCAGCCTCCTTCCGCATCATTGTCCTCCTAGAAACCGTTTCCAAGATCCACGAGAGGATTGTCGCCTCCCGCCTCTCCGCAGTCGCCCGTTTCCAGGGGCTCCTATCCCCCAACCAGTGCGGCTCCCTCCCAACCCTCTCCTCCTTCGATGCCTCCACCGCGATGGTCGACTCTGTTCGCCCGCTGCAAAGGTCCCGCAGGAAAGTTTCCTCGCTCTTCTTGGATATCAAAGGTGGCTTCGACAATGTTGATGCCTCCATTCTCTGCTCCCTTCTTCGCAGAAAGATGGTAAATCGTTATTTGATTTCTTGGGTTTTTTCCTTTTTAACGGACAGAAGATGTTGTTTATTATTTCAGGGCTCTCCCAAGATTTTTTCGTCCGTTACTGTGGGTACCCCTCAAGGGTCTCCTATTTCTCCTTTGTTATTTGTTATTTACGTTTCTTGTTTGCACGTGGCAGTTCCCAGAGGGGTTATCTTGTCCTATGTTGATGATTTTTCTATTACCGTTTCTTCTTCTTCCTATCGTACCAATGTTAGGCTACTTCAGAGGACCTTTGGCGTTCTGAAGGCGAAAGCCAACGCTGTCAAGGTTGGCTTCTCCATCCCTAAGACGGAACTCATGCATTGGCGCACCCCCCATCAGAAGGACCACCCGAGTGACCCCAAACCCCCTCCTATTGCCCTGGACAGCCAGGTTTTCTTCCCCGCTACTCAGCTCCGCTGGCCGGGCTAATGGTTTCTACCCAATGTTTTGACTACCGCCCATTTCTCCCGCCGCCTAGCCCTCTCCCCAGCTGCCTTTGCGGCTGTTAGGAGAATGTCGGGCTCAGGATCTGGAGTCTCCCCGCACCTCTGCCACAAACTGGCATACTCGCTCATCTTTCCCATCCTCTCGTATGGGGCCGATCTCTTTGTCCCAACTAAAGGGCTCCTTCACAGGATGGACATCCACTGGCACCACATTCAGAAATGGGTCACGAACTGTTTCAGGGCCACTCCCACCACTATCCTAGCTGCGGAGGCCGCTCTTCCCCCCCTCTCAGTTCTTCTCCCTCACAAACGCCGCATGGCAGCCCTTGGCCTCTGTTGCTCTCCTCCGACTGTCAACCCAGCAGCTACCCCCCTTCACTCGTCCTTTCCCTCGGCCCTCCCCGACCGGTACGGAGAGAACTTTCGAGCTCTGTGTGTGGGTCTTGACCCCAATGTCAGGCCCCTCCTCTGGTCTACCCCCGAACGAAAACCTCCAGTCAGAACCCATCTCCCAGTTGATGCTCTTGCTCATCTAGTCCTCCCCCTTATTGAAGGCCCCTCACCTCTCCCCCTGTTGGGCTCGTCCTTACTGCCGGATCTCCCGACCCTCCCTCTAGAGCCCCTAATGCGGGCCTCCTACTCCTCTCTGCAACGCAAGGCTCGCTCCATGATCCTAGGTTCGTGGAAGGCCATCGCCCCGCCTCCGTCTTATTACTCATTTCCCCTCACTACGACTCCACACCCGTTCATGGGCTTAGGCAAGTTCATGGCCGGCCGTATTCATCAAATGCGGGCTCAGAAGAGGGATCTGTTCGCCCACCCCACCTGGTCCCAACCTGATCTCTCCCCCCTCTGCCCCCTCTGTGGGGAGGAGAACGAGACCTTCAGCCATGCCGTCCTCCGCTGCGAAGCCAAGAGTATCCCCAGAGCCCACCACCTCCAAGGCGTGCTCTCCGTCGGGGCCGACTCCCCACTCTGGTCCTCCGCCCAACTCCTTCTGGGTCTTGCCTCCTACATCGATGAGACTTGCACCAATTTTCCTCCCACTATGGCCTCCTATGAGCTGTCCTCTCCAGGGTCAATGGTTTTTCCTTCGTCCCCGGCTGTAAGGGGCTTTTTCGAGTCTTCTCCTTTACGTCCTGTTTGAGCCAAATAATTTGTGATGGTTCGTGTATCTTTATGGTTTATGATTTTTCTTGTTAAAGCTTGTGTTGGTTTGATTTTACTTTTGGTGAACTCCGTATGTTGGTATCGTGTCGAGTACTTGACACAGTTTGGAGATGATGCTTTGAGGTTTTATTTTGTTATTGGTTTTTGGGATTAAGGTTTTCTTTACGCCATAGCTAGCGCTGCATGCGAGTTCTTGTACCTTAACAATGAATACATGATATAAAAAAAAAAAAAAAAAAAGAAACTCCCTTTATCTTATGCCACGAACCATCTCCTCTAGACCTCCGGCGATTGAAATCTCAACACCATGAGAAATCATCGTGGGTTTTGGTGTCCCTCTCCCCTCTTCTGATGGCCTTTGTTGCCTAGGAGGGTGATGCTCCACCACCTCCTTCCTCCCTCTGATTCCCTTCTGATGGCTTAGGTGTTTGGGTGCCTTCGTCTATGGGGTTTCATGCTCTTCCCCCTCTTTCTCCACACTTGTTTTGCTGCCCTCGCTTAGCATTTGCACGGTAGGCAACCCCTTCCCCTCGTCTTAAGCATAGCGCAGCTTCGGGTTATCGGTGAAGTAGTGGCCCCGGTGGCTCTGCTCTCTGGTATTGCACTATCTCCTGAGTGCTATGGCCGGTACGGTCACATTGTCGAAAAACGGTGATCCCTTGGTGGTCCTTTGCTTTGTACTTCTCTGTGTTGGGTCTACCCATCCTTCCTCGCTGCCCGGTTTTCGTCCCGTTGCTGGGTTACAGCTACACTACGATCTTTGGCTGGCACCCTAGTGCTCTTTTCTCCTGGCTCTGTGCCCTTATGATGGTCTTGACTTTGTCTTGTTCCTAGGGGATTCCAGCCTTCCGCCTCTGGCCCTTCCCCTCAGGGGGCAAGGCTATGCAACTTTTCTGGTCCGGGTTCCGGTGACCACCGGGTCTCGCTCCTGGCGCCACACGTCTCCGCCGCGCTGGCTCAGTTATATGGATCTCCCTCTGGTCCTCGCCTCAACTCGCTGGCTGGGCTATATGCCCCGGTCATTACGGCCCTTGTGTATGCTCGAGTGGGTTGGTTCATCCGCCCTTTTTGTCTATGGGTTGGGATTTCTAGACGGGCTTGAAGTTTTCTCTGTTTGGTTCATAGGTTTCTCACTGTCGCTTTGGGGATTTTCTTTGGGGTTGACGTCTGTGGAGGTTTTTGGTTCGAGGTTTTCAGGCCTTTGTTTCTCTCGTAGTTTTTACCAGTAGTACCGGGCTTTCGCTTTCTACCTCTATTCAAAGTAGTTTAGGTTGCTCGGGCAGGGTCAGATGGTTTTAGCGAGGGGGATCGGGGATGGACTGTAGTTGGAGGTTTTTTGTCTACATCGGCGATGAGCTGGAGCGACTTTGTACCTAGATAGCTTCCGGCTTAGCAAACAAATATAAACGGGAGATAACAAACAAACTCCCTTTACCTTATGCAGGTGGAAGCATCCGAATCAGACTACGTCGCATATAGTTACAAGCCCTCGAAGATAATGGATCAAATTGTGGCCGTTAAGTAACCGGACGAAATCTACGTGAAAGTTAGATGCTTCAGTCTGGAAAGTCACCCAATACTACAAGAATAGTCTATACCCAAGAAGGGGGTCGGGGAACCCCCAAAGCACCTGTTAGTACAAGTCCGATAACTATAATCGTAACAATTGCTTCCATTCATTGTCAAGAGTCGTATAATGCTGGTAGACGAAATCATAAGATGCATACGCAGTCTGATTTCTGACGGAGCTGACAAAAGAAGATTAGCCATCTTCGGTCCCACGGGTACTATCTCTGCATTAGCAAACGTGGGTGATTATTCGTAACTTGATTCGCATCAGATAAATGATCATATGAACACTAAGAGGGGTGTCCACACCATCGTAGAATAAAAGTTTTTACGTGTCTACAAGTCGCGTATGGGTGCAGAGATTTTCAGTGTCTGGATGGGTTCGCACTTCTATGGAAGTCGGTGAAAAGAGTTAGAGATACTTAGTTAGTTGGAAAGGTTATGTAGCCCGCGAACACCCAGACGTGGAATGTAAATATCGAGTTGTCTTCGCAGCTTATACAGACGATAAGCACCGGAGAAGAGACCTAAACAATATATACACGTTACTACTTAAACTTTTTATCACACGATTACTTCTATCAAATATTCGTCTCACTAGGCGATACTCTCCAACCACTTATTTCAGCTGTTCGGGCCATAGTGTAATAACATTCTTCCATTATGCTACCCCATAACAGAAACTTTTGTGGTCAAAAAATTTTGGAGGTTCTGATAGTCGGTAAAGACCGTGACTGGCTCTTCGGCTCCGACTGGCTATTGTTTCCATTCCCTAAACCCTTCAAGCATCGCTAAATGTTCCTTGTCGTGGATCTCATATTTTCTTTCGGCACCGTTCAGCTTTTGGGAGTGGAACGCCACTGGGTGTAACCGCTTCCCAAGGTATTGTGACAATACGCAGCCTAAGGCACAGTCACTGGCGTCGGTTTCTACCACTGTCTTTCTATCTGGGTAGAAATGTGCTAGGATTGGCGCGGTCGTCAACTTTCTTTTTCATTCCTGAAAGGTTTTTTCTTGCTCCTGTCCCCAGTAAAAAGGCGTTTTCACCCCTTTCTCTTAGTTTTTTAGGGTATCGGTTGTTGGTTTACATATTTCAGGTAGGTTTTTTATAAACCTTCGGTAGAAATTTGCACAACCAATAAAGATTTGTACCTCTTTTACTGACTTAGGGGCCTTCCATCACATGATACTTTCGACTTTCCGCTCACTCATTGTCACTCCTTCCATATTTACGATGTATCCTAAGAATTCTGCCGTCTTGAAATGAAACACAGATTTCTTTAGAGAGATTGCAAGATCATGTTGCTCTAATCTTGCTAGAACTTTCTTAACTAAATCTTCTTGTTCTTTAAGACTTTTCGAGTAGATTAGTATATCATCTAGATAAACTACTATTCCGTGGTCTAGGAACTCTCTGAGGACTTCATTCATTATAGCTTGAAAGGTGGCCGGTGCATTAACCAGACCAAACGGCATGACCTTGTATTCGTAGTGGCCATATCGTGTCCGAAAGGCGGTTTTCCGTTCATCGCCCTTTCGAATTCGTTTGAGGTGATAGCCATCTTTAAGGTCTACCTTTGTGAAGATCTGGGCTCCGGCGACTCGTTCTCTTAGTTCTGTGATGAGCGGCAAGGGGTATTTATTTAGGATTGTAAGCTTATTGAGATGTCAGTAGTCGACACATAATCGTAACCTTCCATCGGGCTTTGAGACACACAGGATTGGTGCCCTGGCGGGAGACTTGCTATGGACTATTTTGCCCTGTGCTCGCATTTTCTTTAGGTATTCGTCCAATTCCTTTAATTGGTATCCTGACATCGGGTATACCGGTCCCCACGGCGGTGTGGCTCCTTCCTTTAGGTCGATAGGATGATCGAAGGTCCGTCTGAGCGCCAACATCTCCGCTTTTTCTTCTTCGAACAGTTCTTTGTATTGCCAATATGGCTTTGGCAAGTTTTCGAGCTATACCTTATCTTTGAAGGTGGTCCCAATTCTTCCAACCATTCGTGCTTCTTCGTCAAATGCTACCGTCTCATCCCATTCGAATATATCTGCTATTCCTTCATTCTCAAAATGGGCAGCGCATTTGGAACTATCAAAACTCCTCTGGTTTGGAGCTTGAATATTCGAGATGGGGAGTTCCTAGTGCCAGCATCCGCATTGTATAATCATGTCATAGTTTCCTGCTTCGGCCATTTCGCAGAAAATCTCAGTCGTGAGTCCGTTTTTTCCAATTTATAGTTTTATTGGACGAGAGAAATATTTTCCTCCAGTAGTGGAATTTCGCCATTGAAGGCTGTGATTTGTAAGCAATTATCCCTTATTTCGTAAGATATTCTGAGCGTTCCTGCGGTGTTTTTGTTCAATAGAAAGCTGTTTGATCCTGAGTCTAACAAAACTCGTATCTTATGTCGTTGTCCGTTTAGTTGTATGAAACCGTTGCCTTTACGGCAATCGTAGTGTCTTGGGGTTGGTTTGACTCGCTTAGGGGCTGAGCCCCCATCTTTGAAAAATCTTTTCATGATAGCTAGAGTAGTATTATTAGTAACTAGAGTGGGTTGTTACCATGCCCACACAGTTTCGGCTCTTCAAGACTCCTCAGACAAACTTGTTTAAGAGTAACTATGCTAAACTATCCTATGTACATGCGTGTCACCTGATCAAATATTTTTGAAAATTTAAATAATTTTGCTAATATTGAGATTTGAATACAAGACCTTCAGCTAACCGCCAAGTTAAAACCAATTAGGACATCTCTCAGCAAGTATTTGCCATCGTGAACAAACTTGTTTCTTGGATCGGGCAGCCCACTACTAGCTGTCTTTACCTCCTGCCGAGGAGGTCCCATCCAAAGGGGTGGTTCACTTAATTCTGGTACTTTTCTAGGAGCTGTTGCTACTAGTATTGGCCACCCTGTATGGTGCACTTATGTCCCGTGTGTTTCCATACTAGTTTCGGAGAGGAGTCCACCGTACCTCCTCCTGTCCCCGAGCCCAAGCCTATTGGTCCTCATATGACGGGAAGCGGTCCTGACGGACGTACACGCCAACTCTAAGGGTTCCATTGCCGTCGCCCGCTCCGGCCGACAAGACTACTCGATATTGTATCTTGTTATGGTGCAACCCTTAGCACTTTTATCGGTTTCTTACCTCGTGGGCAGCCCTATTTGCTTTGTCTTTTTATATACTGCCTCCGGGAACTATTAAGCAGGTCACTTGTGCCGGTACCTATTACCCACTCATCGACCGTATCTTGTAAGCAAAAATCCGTGCTTTTTCTTTATAACCCTCTTTGTCCCTTAAGGATTGATACTATCTTCGATAGTCCCTAGGGTCCCCTCAGCAGATACTCGAATTCTCGTGGTTCGCTTGCTGGATATCGAATAACTTCGTCTTTCTCAATTGTTTCTAGTTTTGACTAATTACCTTGTCCTTCTTCTCGTAGTTTCTATTAACCCACCGGGCTCTAAGGCTGGACTCATACCCTTACAGAGGGGCGCTTTTTAGAGTGTCCCCTTCGAGTTCCATCTCAAGGACATCATCAGAAATTTTGGTTCCAGAAAGGATGGTTCGACTACCCACTTGCCATTGCCAGTGGTGCCCAAGAGCTCTCATAGCTCGTCGTCGTTATTGTTAAAGGTCCATTTCAAGGGCCTTTGACTGGCCTATGGCGAGCTTTCTCCCCGGCTATCATCAGTCACGGCAGCTACCTGAGGTCTGTGTGGACGAGAGGGGTGGTTGAATCGTTGGGGCGATTTCTTTTTAGATTGGGGTTCCGAACGTTTGACTCTTACTCCGTTGATCTTGATTTCCTTCTGACAGTATTTCCAACCATGGTTTGTCAGTGTACATCTGGTGCATTGGCCCGCAGTTTTCCGTTCAACGATGGTAGATTGTTCGATCTCCTTATAAGCATCTTGTTAGGCACAGAGCTCCTTGGTACATTACCAGGGACAAGTTACACAACCTTGCCCCAAAAGCGCCTATGGAAAAATACAACTCACCGCCCTCCGGCCCCGACGTTGGACCGCTAGGTCAACAACTGGTAGCCGTGGGAGTTGTGTCTCTTCACCAAAACCTACAGTCAAGATGACCCATCTTGCAACACCAAATACGCCGTGGCTGTCCGTCCGACCGGTTCCTGTTCGGAGGATATATGAGAGAGTGACTTCCTCTACCTTATGCAACCCCTAACGAGCAACTCCGTGAAGTCCGGGATGCCATCCGGGACCTGTCACACAGGATGGTCGCCACTCCTCCCACCGGGGCCCCTCAGAAAGGGGGTTGCCCCCCCCCCCAAGTCCCCCCTCCCTCTCACCCTGGCCCCTCTGGCCCTCCCTCCTCGCTTCCTCCTCCCAAACCTGCCCCCCCCCTTTTCACCCCCCTGCACAGGCAAAATCATACGCCCAAATCATTCACGGTGGTACATCTGAGTTCAATGCCGCAGTTAGAGCCAATAAGGCCAAATCCTAGGCAAAGGGTAAGAATTCCTCCAACAGCACCTCTGCTAACAAAGTCGCGGCGGTCGCTCAGCACGCCTCCCCCAAGGGTCCTGCCCCTCTCCCCAGCGCTGCTAGAAGGTTCTTCGCCCCCCGTTCGACCCACTGTCCCCACCCTCAGGAATCCTCCATTCGTGTTCGTTTCCCCGATATCGCTGGCTCTGTCCTACGGGAAGCGGGCTCGGATCTCCCGAAGTCCTTTAGAGTCTCAGTCAGCCCGAAGGGCGCCGTCTCTCTTACCGTGGCTGATCCCCTCGTTCCCGCCTCCTGTTACGCCCCATTTTTTGACGCCTTTGCTGCAAGACTCAATCAGTCTTTCCCGGTTAATGTTAGGCACAGGGCTCTCCGGTACATTATTAGGGGCAAGTTACCCTACCTTGCGCAAATAGCTCCTTTGGAAAAAGGCAACTCACCCCCCTCCGGCCCCGACGTTGGCCCGCTAGGTCAACACTGGTCGCCGCGGGAGTTGTGTCCCCTCACCAAAACCCACAGTCAAGATGACCTACCTTGCAACACCGAGTACGTCGCGGCCGTCCGTCCAACCGGTTCCTGTTCGCAGGATATATGAGAGGTGGTCTTCCTCTACCATATGCAAGTGGAAGCATCCGAATCGGACGACGTCGCATAAAGTTACAAACCCTCAAAGATAGTGGATCGAAGAGTGGTCGTTAAGTAACGGGACGAAAACTGCGTGAAAGTTAGACACTTCAGTCTGGAAAGTCGCCCAGTACTAGAAGGATAGTCTATACCCAGGAAGGGGGTCGGGGAACCCCCAAAGGACCTGTCAGCATAAGACCGATAACTATGTTCGTAACCATTGGTTCGATTTATAGTCAAGAGTCGTATAATGCCGGTAGACGAAACCGCAAGACGCATATGCAGTCTGGTTTCCGACGGAGCTGACACCAGAAGATTGGCCATCTTCGGTTCAGCGGGTAGTCTCTCTACGTTGACAAACGTGGGTGATTATTCGTAACTTGATTCGCTTCGGATAAAAGATCGTACGAACACTACGAGAGGTGTCCACACCATCGTAGAATAAAAGTTCTCACGTGTCTACAAGTCGCGTATGGGTGCAGAGGTTTTCAGGGTCAGATGGGGTTCGCACTTCGATTGAAGTCGGTGAAAAGAGTAAGAGGTACTTAGTTATATAGAAAGATTATGTAGCCCGCGAACACCCAGACGCGGAATATAAATATCGAGGTGTCTTCGCAGCTTATACAAAACAACAAGCAACGGAGAAGAGACCTTAACAATATATACACGTTACTACTTTAAATTTCTTATCGCACGATTACTTTTATCTTAAACACATTCGTCTCCCTTGACGATATTCTCCAAAAAACACTTGTTTAGCGATTAGGGCCATAGCGTAATAACACTCTTCCATTACGCTACCCCCATAACAGTATATTGTTATTCTCTACGTTACCGAGACGAATGAGTCAGACTACCCTCTACTACTCAGCTCTATCTACCGAAAGATCTTCAAACTCAGAAGATCAAAAACAAATTGAGATAGCTCTTAACTCAATTATCGAACCCCACCCAGAAATCCCAATACCATCCATCACACAGGTCTTGCAGACTGAAGCAAGCACCAACCACTATTTCGAGACATACCAGTCGTGGACAGATCCACGAAATACAGTAACCACCGACCACCTAGAAACCCTCTATCAATACTGGGAAGGATACGACTTTGTGTGGGAACCGCCCACAAAAGAAGATTACGAAGTCGAGTGGGACGAAACTCTGACCGCTAAGATCAGAAGACGGTGGTATAATCTAGAAAGATAAGTAGACCCCTTCTTCATCTTACATCATGTCCGGTCTTAACCCAAGACAAGGTGAAGACGAACCTATGGACATAGGCGACGATGAGTTAGCCCCCACCGACGCCCCATCGGTTACGGATACCACCGATAAACCACACCATTCCAGACAACCCTCTGAGAATCCAGGAAGTGGTTCTGGATTTATGGCTAGACAAAAATCCAGGACAGGCCTGCTTGGATCAACCAAAAACCCTCTCCCCACCGCCGAAGGAGAACTTCGCTTAATTCAAGTCAGCGAACTCCTCAATGTCTTCGTACCAAACCTAGCCCAGAGCATAGATGCTCAGCATCTAGCCTTCAATGTCCTCACCCCAGAAGCCCAACACGCGGCCCAGGAGCTTTGGAAGGTCAGACAACTCCTAGCCCAAGGGAAACAATTTGTTGAGGCCGAATTTGCCAAAATCGACGGTCTCATAGGACTAGTTAAAGCACAGGCTATTAGCGCCCAGCAAGCCTTAAACGAAAGGCTGACCGCACAGGACGAAAGACAAACCCGCCACGAGAACGTCAGCTCTCAATTAGCAAGTGCTATTGTAGGGGAAGGCTCAGCTTCATTTACTCGGGACAAGATGCTAGACAGAGCTCTGGAAGAGACAAAAGCTCAACACCGACAAGCACTGGCAAACTTGGATCGACAGCTTGAACAAGAACGACAAGCGCGAAGCCGACAAGCTACCCAGCTGGCTGAGATGCAAGAGACACTCCAGACCTTGTTAAGACAAGTCAAAGGGAAGCAAAAGGAGTCCGACCCTACACCTGACACGACGGCGGCAGCAGGAGGAGGAAATGGAGGACGGCAACCGCCAAAAGATCAAGGAGTGGCCGGAGGCCCAGCAGGAGGAGAAGGTGGGAACCGACAAGGAGGAGATGAGAGAGGAGGACAAGAAAGGGGTTCCGCCACTGGAGATGGAGGAGACGGAAGCCCCCCCTCGGATGACAGTGATGATTCCGAAGAGGACGCAGACTCAGACGATGTCGATGAAAACGCTATCCGAAAGGTCGCCAAAATAATGGGCAGAGCCCTAGGAAAGACATCAAGTCGACCCGCACAAGCCCCGTTCGTCTATAAACATGACGACCACCAAAATGTGGAACTTTGGTTAATCGCCTGTCGAGATTACTTCAGACGAAACAAGTGGCAATGGAAAAAAGAGTCAGATAGAATCACCTACGCTCTTAGCAAAATGGAAGGAAAACAAGTTGCGCCTTTCACCATTGCCTACCGAAAAGGAATGACTGGAGAGCTTGGAGCTACCAAGCAGGAAGGCTATGACCTGTGGGAAGTTTTCGCCGAACAAGTCAAACGACGTTTTGGCCCCACACACGAAGCAGAAAAATCCCTCCGATCCATGGAAAATGTCAAATACAAAGGAGACATTAACCAATACCTTTTAGAGATGGAAAATCTCAATATCCATGTCAAAATGTCCGGAGTGGCGTGGAGGAAAATCATCGAAGATCACCTCCCAGCTGAAGCACTCCGACGACTGTCAATGCAAGAATATATCCTCGACTCAGAGTGGCTGGATGCTGTTCGAACAGCAACACGAGCCGAGGAAGACTTCAAAGAACGACAAGGCTTAAAAGGTAGCAGTCCAGGATCGGCCTCAAGTGGGAAACGAAAGCGAGACGAAGACACCACACGGGCGACAGCTAAAAAACCAAAGAAACAATACTCGGCTAAAGAAAAAGCAGAGTATCAGAAGGGGCAGGCGGCAAAAAGGAAAGAGAAGAAAGAGAAGGCGGTACCTAGGCAAAAAATAATGCATAGGGTATGGGCAGACGCTCATAAGGGGATCGAACAGTCTACCATCGACGAACGAAAAGCTGCGGGTCAGTGCACAAGATGTACACTGACAAATCACGGATGGAAATACTGTCAAAAAGAAATCAAGGTCAACGCAGTAAGGGTCAGACGTTCGGAACCTCAACCTAAGAAGAAATCGCCCCAACGATTCAATCACCCATCGCGTCCGAATAGACCCCGGGTAGCCGCCGTGGCTGACGATAGCCGAGGAGAAAGCTCGCGACAGACGAGTCAAAGGCCCCTGACGTGGACCTTTAACGATGACAACGACGAGCTATGAGAGCTCGCGGGCACCACTGGCGACGGCAAGTGGGTAGTCGGATGATCAATTCCGGAACCGAAATTTCTGAAGAAGTCCTTGAGATGGAACTCGATGGGGACACTCTAAAAAGCGAGCCTCCGTAAGGGTATGAGTGCCGACTTAGAGCCCGGTGGGTTAATAGAAACTACGAGAAAGAAGGTCAAGGTACTTAGTCAAAAACCAGAAAAAATTGAGAAAGACGAAGTTACTCGATATCCAGCAAGCGAACCGCGAGAATTCGAGTATCAGCCGGGGGGACCCTGGGGACTATCAAAGATAGTATCAATCCTTAAGGAACAAAGACGGCTGGAAAGGAAAAGCACGGTTTTCGCTTCCAGGATAAGGTCGATGAGTGGGTTACCGGCACCGGCGCATGTCACCTGAGTAACAGTCCCCGAAGACAGGATAAAAAGACACCGCAAATAGGGCCGCCCACGAGGAAAGAAACCCAAATGTGCTACGGGTTGCACCATAACAAGACACAACATCAAGTGGTCTTGTCGGCCGAAGCACGCGACCCCAAAAACGGGCACTCAGAGTTGGCGGGTACGTCCGTAAGGACCACTTCCCGTCACATGAGAACGTTGGGCTCGGGCTGGAGGACGAGAGGAGGTATGGCAGATTCCTCGCCGCGGCTGGTATGGAAACACACGGGACGTAAGACCACCATACAGGGAAGCGCACCCTAGTGGCGACAGATCCTAGAGAAGCACCAGACCAAAGCGAACTGCCCCTGTGGATGGGAACTCCTCGGCAGGAGGTAAAGACCGCTAGTAGTGGGCTGCCCGATCCAAAAAACAGTTTGTTTATGTTGCAAAATACTTGCTGAGAGGATATCCTAATCGGTTTTAACTTGGCGGTTAACCAAGGTCTTGCGTTCAAATCTCAATATTAGCAAAATTATTTAGATTTTCAAAAATATTTGATGAGGCGACAAGCATGTACATAGGATAGTTTAGCATAGTTACTCTTACACAAGTTTGTCTGAGGAGGCTTTAAGAGCCGAAACTGTGCGGGCACGGTAACAAACCACTTAAGTTACCAATAAAATACTCTAAGAATCATGAAAAGATTTATCGAAGATAGGGGCTCAGCCCCTAAGCGAGTTAAGCCAAACCCAAAACACTACGATTGCCCTGAAGGCAATGCCTTCATACAACTAAACGAACGACGCTATAAGATACGAGTTCTACTAGACTCAGGATCAAACATCTTCCTACTCAACCAGAATACTGCACGAACGCTCAAAATACCCTACGAAGTAAGAGACAACCCTTTACAAATCACGGCCTTTAATGGCGAAATCTCCTCCACAGGAGGAAAATATTTCTCTCATCCAATAAAGTTAGAAATTGGAAAAAACGGACACACAACTGAGGTTTCCTGCGAAATAGCCGATGCAGGAAATTA
The DNA here is from genome assembly GCA_003070745.1 of Tuber borchii. Lineage (NCBI taxonomy): Eukaryota > Fungi > Ascomycota > Pezizomycetes > Pezizales > Tuberaceae > Tuber > Tuber borchii. Next base: position 136,923 of record NESQ01000253.1, read on the forward strand.
CGATATGATTATACCATTCGGATGGTGGCACCAGGAACACCCCATTTCGAATATTCAAGCTCCAAGTCAGTGGAGTTTTGACAGCCCAAAATGCCTCGCCCATGTCGAAGACGAAGGAATAGCAGATATGTTCGAATGGGACGAGACAGTGGCGTTTGACGAAGAAGCACGAGTAGTTGGAAGAATTGGCACGACCTTCAAGGATGAAGTACAGCTCGAAAGTTTGCCAAAACCATACTGGCAATACAAGGAGTTATTTGAAGAGGAAAAGCGGAGATGTTGGCACCAAGACGAACCTACGATCATCCTATCGACTTAAAGGAAGGAGCCACACCGCCGTGGGGCCGGTATACCCGATGTCAGCATACCAATTAAAGGAATTAGATGAATACCTAAAGAAAATGCTGGCACAAGGAAAAATAGTCCACAGCAAATCTCCGGCTGGCGCACCAATCCTGTTCGTCCCAAAACCCGATGGAAGATTACGATTATGTGTCGACTACCGACAGCTCAATAAGCTCACCATTCTAAATAAATATCCCTTACCGCTCATGACTGA
>NESQ01000254.1:0-137168 GCA_003070745.1 Tuber borchii
GAGGTGCTAGGCAATACAGACCCGTATTACAGACTGTGTTTTTGTACTTTTATCAGGACTTGAAATATCTGTGTCCACGTCCAAGTTGGAAACTATGCGCTAATACTTCTTTTAGCTCTAGCTTCAGCTCTTACGAATCCATTGTACCTTTCTACCATAAGATTGCTCTTAAAGGAAATTGCAATCTGAGTCTTCTATTGGAAAAGGCCTACCATAATATTATCTACCTCTCGTGTATTTGTTTGAGGAGGTAAAGGTACCCAAATACCTTGTTGAGTTCTATCACCTATGGACCCCACAAGCTGCTTATATCTTCAAGCCCATACCTCGCACTTTGCACTTCACTCTTCATATCAGACGGCTATCCGGACAACCAAAGGGATACTGACTGCAGGAGCGGATACCCAGACTAATTAAACTCAAACTAGAAGTTCTTATTCTTCTGGTTCTCAGTGTATTAGCAGGCAACTGGAATGGACCAGACATACCTATTCACCTTAGCATTTCACTCATCATTCTGAACCCGAGCATACTCCTTGTGGTTTTAAATCTCAGCATCCCTCTAGTCTTTCTGAATTCGAGTATCTCCCTTGCCATTCTCAACCATAGTATATCCCTTGTTATTCTGAATCTGAGCCCCTCTCTTGTCATTCAAATAGCGAATTTAATGATAAAGACGATAAAGAGGAATACAATGTTGAATTTTCTACCAGTAAAGTACCTAATATAGTTTGGGAGACTTCTATCTACTGAACTTTACGCTAATGAAATAGAGCAGCAAGACTTACTGGTTATAACAGTTCTACCTGAACCTTCGAGCATAGTAGTGGTTGTAGACCTCTCCTCTGAGTCTGATATGGTGGACATATGCCCTCACAAGAGGACTCAGACAAATCTCGAGATTTCTGCAAACAGTCACGAGAAACACCGTATTAGAAGACATTCACCAAATGAGAACCGGCAGTCTACAGGCTTGGGACAGCACTCTGAAAGGTAGAACAACCTCCACAAGATGCTGAGGACTGAGCTGGTTTGGCAAAAGCCCCGCCCTCTCAAACATACATTTTCAATATCTAAACCGTAGACTACATAGAACTTCACGAGTACCACCTCAGAGGGCAAGCTACCATGCAGGTTCTAGAAACAAGAGTTTATCCCCCCCGAGAATATTCTTATTTACAATGTTGCAAAACTTTATAAACATGCAGAAATTTATACTGGCCGACTATGGCCCTCCATTGCTGAAATAGAAAATATGATCAAAATGGCTTGAGCACTGGCATTGGATCAGAGAAAGCTGGAAAAAGAAAAATACTACGGTGGAGGGGATCAGCAGTCCACAGAACAGGAACCATCACTTGTTCCTAATGCAATCTCATTAGAAATGTTAAGTCTCCTAACCCAACTAAGAATGAGAATCACAATTCAGTGGCTAAAAGTTGCATAAGCTGAAACTTCTTATATCAGCGTATTGTGGCTATCTAGTTCTAGAAGCATGGAAAACAGTGGTAAAGTGGAATAAGTTGCTAATCATAGATCTAGTTTAGTGCCAGACACTGGTGAATAACCTTCTCAAGGATGATTCGATTCTTAGACAGATGGTGGATCATGGAGCTGGTCCTTGGACTAGCTGGTCTACGATAGAGGAGATAGTAAAACTGGTATGAGCCTACTCTTTTACCAATAAACGCAGTCTGGACTGCAAGCCGTATACACAGAACTCCTTCTGCTTTTTGTGTTGGCCAACAGTTCTTCTCATATGTACTGCTCTTCACTGCGCCCTAATAAACTACGAAGATTCAGGGCACAAGTCCTTAGCAGTAGGGGATTTCTCACAGACAGTGTTTGATGGTCAGTAAGTGATTTCTTAGGGAGAACAAGGCAGCTAATACATTAACAGATTACTACAAGAGGTACTATCAAACATATCAAATGGTAGTTCCACAGATAGCCACACCCATAGAAATAGGCCCTTCCCGTCAATTATGCTAACTCAATCTGAGGTTAGATGGCTGAGGTATGGAAGAATGCAATAATTGGAAAGATAGACAGGCATGTGCAAAAGATCCGGTCACAGCACGAGATAGAATGAATCAAGACTGCTAGGTATGAGGATGAGATTGGGGATGACGTGCCTGACCTTATTGAGAGCAACAACAATACCTAAGTATAGTCTGCAGACCCTGTCTGGTAGTCCAGAGGTGAATGGTAATCCGGAGGTGAATAGTAGTCTGAGGTGAATGATAGTCCGGTGGGGAATACTGGTTGGGAGCAAAATAGTGGTCCAAAGGGGAATAGTGGTCAGAAGAGGAAGAGTAGTCCGGAGGAGAATAGTGGTCTGAAGGAGAACTGCTAGTGTTGCTGAATTGAGGCTAGACACTTTAGAAGTTGCAACTCCAAGTGTTCAGCTGCAATTCGGCCCTACCAGTATTTTATAGATCGATGGCTTTTCCTGTTTTTCAATGTAATTAATATGCTTGTTATACTTGGCATTGATGGTGAGCGCAGTGACATAGACTAGACTTTTGTATTGGTTAGATCCAGCAGAGGGGACTTTCGTTGGTAATGAGTATTTATTTATATAGGTTATATATCTAGAGAAGAGCAGGGTATACTGATGCAATCACCGAGTTAAGTATGACACGTGTATAGTGAAGCAGAATGATGATCGCACAACCCAAGGGACCCAGAGGGGCTCAGAGCCATGGCTGTGTGAAACTTGTGAAAATATGGGTAGACGGAACATAGACTAGAGAAGAGATAGTCCATGGTTAGACAACTATGGAAGAATCAGTAGAGGGTAAAGGCAGAACCAGAACAATTGAGATACCGCTGAGACAAATCAAGAGGCAAACCGCAGCTAAACAGGATGGATAGAAGATCATGAGCAAGAGTTAGGAGTGACATACAATGCGCAAATAAGGTCTAAAGAACACGTAGAGCGGAAGCTAAAGGATCAAGTTACATGAAAGAGGGAAGCAAGTAACAGAAGGTAATTGAAATCAAAAATGGGTAAACTGAGAGATGAGGTCGATAGACCTGATTGGGTCTAGGCTGAGGCAGGCAGAGGCTGGGAAGTAGAAGAGGTATATGAGGGAGGTGCGAGAGAGTATAGAAGAGTCAAAGTAAGAACATGGGATAGTCAGGACAAGGGAATGATAGACTAGAGATTACTGGGACGAGGGAAGTATCGACCAGAGATTACTGGGACAGGGGAAGCGTGGACCAGGACCACAGATCCAGGGTCCGAGTAAAATAGCTGTACCTTAGTGCTGAGTGGTGGACCAAGAGGTTCAAGGGGACCAGGGGTAACTAGATTACTTTAGAACTAGTGAAAATATTTTGCTAATATAGGTCCACTATGGTAGAGTGTGTTGATTTCCTGTATTTGGCATGTGGATATACTGTACTTTGTGGATATTAGGTGTCATGTCAATTGATTTTTGTTTTATATAGATTGTGATCCTAAGGATAATAGTCTTGTGGTATGAAAATAGTAGATATTGCTGATATTCTGAATATAAGATGAATCTTGGTATAATCTTTCTTCTACTATAATAAATTCAGGTTATATATACAACTCTCAGACATCCTAGAGTCTCTGAAGGAATCATGAATTTATTTTAAGATTGGCTAAGAATTGACAGATCCGATACCTGAAAGAATTATGAATTTGTTTCAAGATTGGCTAAGAATTGACAGATCTGACATTCAAGTACAAGACTCTAATACTTTTTGATTCAAGATAAATAAATAAAATATAATATTGAAGCTTGTTCATGGATGAGACCTTCGCCGCCCCTATTCTTGAAAGAAACTATACCATAGCTGATACCATATGATATCTGAAAATAAAGTGCTAAACCTGTTCAACTACTAGCTCCTAATCAGACCCTAACTATAACATACACGGGTAAGGTTTGACACTAAACAATACTGGTACTATAGAATCTTAATACAAGGTTATCTAACACTGTGCTGCCTCCTACTATACCTATAAAATTTTCATTCTGCCACAGATAATACACCCAGGCTGGTCTATACAAGAAACAACTGCGAACTGTGCATGCCTATCTGGACAGTGTCCTAGTATCTGCAATCTAATATAGATCATCCATGAATACTAAAGACAATGTAGAAATAGACCTATTACACCACAGAGGGCAAGAGCGTACAGATTCTAACTATGAATCTCAACTGGAGCCTACTAAGGACATTGCTCATGATTATAATACTGAGATACTGGACGACTCTATATCTGCATTACCTGGTAGGCAGGGTATATATTAAACACGCTGGGAAAGCTATTGGGGACGCCAATAGATTTAAATATGAACACCACAATCTTTGCACCGACTTATAGGCACTATTCACTAGTTCGCATAGTTTCAAGCTGGCATCTTAACTCATTCACAATAAACTATCTAGATTACAAATCAACAAATACTTCTCAGATAGTCTTGGTAACCTCATTTCAGTCGACTATAACACCATGCATACACTGGGGAACCATCTTCAGTACTTGGACCAGCATAGTACATATCTACAATGGTTCGAAGAATAGGTTAAAGATTCTGAGAGAACATTACTATTCTTCTATCACAATACCCTAGACTGCCTTAAGAATCTCCTTCGCCAGATCACCTACCAAGACTACTTAGCCTATGCACTGGTGTGTATATATAACTATAGTGGAAAAAGGATATATACAAAGATGCATATAGTAGATTGGTGGTGGGACATTCAAGTGCATCATTCATCAGCAAAAAAAAAATCTGTCTTTTGTGCTCCACGGTCAGCCATGTCATTTTTACGTTTTGGCTAATTGCGAGTGACCCTGGTTAATCATGATGCTTCCGATTGTGTCCCCTAATGATCAGATACCAATCTTAATTTTGGCAAAATATGAGCTATTTTTATCAATATCTCATAGATATTTTACATTACAAAGTTGTATGTTATGAACTCAAATTTCTCAACTTCAGTATGTAAAAGGTCTATGAGTTCTTAATAAAAGTTGCTCATGTTTTGCAGAAAACAGAATTAATATCATCTTCTTTAGTCAAACTAACGGGATTTTTAATCTCGCCATCATAGGACTCACGATATGCTAAAACGTAAAACTCAACGACTTGAGGCACAGGGGGTAGGCTGTTTTTTTGCTGATGTTCCAACCAACTTTACGGCAGCATTTGCAAACTAATTATAAAAGACACTTCCGCCAAGTACAACTGTAGTTTCGGGAATTGGGATGTCAGATCAGACTAATCTCACCAACTTCTCTTGTGACAAGAAAGCGTGGTATGTCTATATGACGCTCAGAAATCTTCTGTCAACCTAGTGCAACATTCCTGAATTAAAGGATTTTTTCCTACTTTCCCATATTGCACGTTCTCCCCGAATTCTCAAAGTCCTCCTCAGCAAATACTGGAAGGAGGTAAATCAATGCCGATATACTATAAGGTGTACTCAAACTCTTCATTGAGCCCTTACAATATATGGTGCTTGAGGGTCTCAATATTGACTCTGCCGATGGGAAGGTTCAGAGATGCTTCTCAATCTTTTCTGAGTGGATTGCCGACTATATGGAAAACATTACCCTACACAGGATAAAATCATACCCCTGCCCTAAATCTGAGGTTCCTCCAGGGGAATTAGGAACTGACTCCAAAAACATGTATCCAGCGAAAGATTGTGCTAGATACAAACGTCGCGAACGAGAAAATCTTTATCAGTTGCCTGAGCCAGAGTCAGATAACACCCATATGACATCTAATACAGTTAGGATCAATAAGGGGCCTGGTATTTTCTACAAGCTCTATCGGGTTTTAGTATCTAATCTGCATATGCCGGATTTGTTCTATACCATTTATCTCAGACTCTTCATGTACATGATGAACTAGATTCAAGGTTTTTTCAAAAAACATATGTGACTGCTAGAGTTTGTTACGGACCACATTTCAGTGAAACAGGGCCAAAATAATGAATGTTAATTCGTATAACAGAGGAAAAAACAGGGCGGTTAAGTGTAATAATACATGTTATTTTCGTCCCGTTCTACAGAAAATGGAGTCCTGTAATAAATGCTAACGACTACCGGCTTTTGATAATGCCAGCAAGGTATTACCCTCATATCCTGGGTTTTTGGTTCCTAAAAAAGCTTACTATAAAGTGACTCAGTGCCAAGAAAAAGAAATGAGGAATCTAGGACATAGTATTTTGAGAGTTCTTGCTGTGGCACTATGATAGCCAAACAGCACCCAAGTTATATCATTCAAACATGCTCTAGTGTGCATCAGAACGTGTTGTCAACTTCAATATGATAACACAATACCGAAGCCACATGCTTAACATGGTAACTTATATGGAAGATTATCTGTACCAGTGTCACCAGATAAAAGATATGTTCTTAGAGTTTCGGATGTCCAAACACACACAGACTAAGATTGACGAATAGTGAAGGGAACTGTGATGTCAACAGGCACAGATGAATGGGCTGGTAGCCAACTCTGAATGGCGCCAGATCCTGATGACGATAATGAGAAAGAGAATGACTGACGTATAAAATTGATTCATACTAGATATCATTTCTACTGTATCAAGATGCATCTTCCAGGGCACTTTCGTGATTATATACAACAGTTCGGGAATATGCTAATATATTTCACGGATTATAGAGATGTTGCATATAAGGATTAATCCAAGCATGGATGACAGCAATCTAATAAAAAACATCTAGGATGATGGATCGTACACATCTATAGTTATCGGTATAAAATCCAAATAAGATATTTGACATTGGACTCCCTTTGACTCCAGCAAGTCAATATCCCACCAAATGTCTTGAAATATTTAGATAGAATGGGTACAAATACCATACCAGCTCTGCATGGCAGGATCTTGAAGGGATGTCATTATGATATGACCATATTATAGATTTTTGCAAGGTTATGGGGGTATTCTCAGAGAGCATCTATCGTGAATTGATTTACTATAGCTGATGTAGCCTACCAACTGAGCATCACTTTCCGAAAGATACAGCAATACCTCAATCCCTTCCAGTTAAACTACTGACTGAGTTTGAAATCCTAGTCCCCATATTACAAGAAAAGGAAGTTTATTATATCAATCATATAGGCAGCACTGGCAGTGGACTATTCAGAAATCAGAGGAGTGAGAACAATTGGGTTTAGGTACAGGCTAGAGGGGACGAGAAGTATGATGTAGTGAGGGGATCTCTTCCAGCAAGGGTCATAATGCTCTTCAAAATCAGGGACCACACATCTGAGGGTGATGGCGGAGTCAGGCTACTTGCATGTATTCAGATTTTGAGTGTGGTAAATGTCGGTCATCCATCTAATGCACATGGCCTTGTCACTATGCAGGAGAAGCAAATTGAACTGGAGTTTAAAATTGTAGATATAGTGACAATCCTGGGACTAGAGCATCTGATTCTGGAAGGAAACTAGTGCTGGCTTGTGAACAGCCAGAGTGATTTGAGGACATTTAATAAGATCTATTAACTCTACCCTGGAGAGCTGGCTCCCTAATGAATCTCCGATTATGCACTATACACGACCCTATATATAGCTGGAAGTCAAGTATCATGTCTAATTGTAGATTTATCAGGGAGCCCGCTCTCCAGCATAGGCTTGACTATTATAGATACTTAGCGGTATATATAGAACTATCTAGTAATGAATAATAAATCAGTATGATAGAGAATTAGTAAGCCAATGGGATTGTAATTGTGATTGTGCTGGTGACACTGGGAATTCAGGAAATAGTAACTCCCAAAGACCTCAGGAATCTATGAGGATATAGAGAAGAGAATCTATAGCTGACAGGTTATCAGGACGCTGAGGTGAGATAAGATGGGATGGAATAGAGGGTTATGAGGCAAGTCAGGATACAGAGGATACGAAGAATGGTTATGATATAGCACAGGCTACACAGGATGCAGAGGTCGGAAGAAAGATATCGCTTGAGTCCAGCCGCAACCTGGACCTATCTGGCACAGGCTGACTTTTTTGCTAATGTTATTACTTTTCCACTTACTTCTTTTTTCTTCTATTCTCCTCTTATTCACCTTACACTCCTTCTGTTTCCTCTGTACCCTTTCCTACCCTAAGTCTATGCCATCCCCCCTTTTCAGTTGAATATACATCAGCAAAAGTTCACATTTGACCCCCATACTTCATGAGGGATAGGGGGTATGGGGGGCCAAATTATAAAACTCAAGTTATTGTATCTCTCGTTCATGCCCCATAACTCTGGAGTAAATTCAGGGTTACGGGGCATTTTTTTTTGCATCAGTAATTCCGTTGTCATGCAACGTTTACTGGACGCACTTCGTCCTCTTTGAGCCATAGCAGAGTCCATTCGCACTTGACTCTTCTACTTTAATTTATCAAGCATTACGTCTCGCCCCAGGAATTGTTCCATTATGGATTTCTGTCTCACAACTCAATCATGCTACCCAACAGCCCTAACACGCCATTGTTTGGTCCATTCCAGCTTTGACCTTTCCCCTATAATTTATTCGGCATAACCTCTCGCACCACGCATTGTTCCCTTGTTGATCCAAACATCCTGTTCTGAATTTCCTATTGACAAACTCTGCGCGACTCCGAATGTCCACAATGCACTATTCCCTGTAGTTCTTCTGCTTTCCTAATTCTTGCTTATTTCTCCCGTTCCTCCTTGCCATTGCCCTATAACCTAATCCCGCCACAATAATTTCTCCGTGTATACAATATCTAAGCGGACGCTATTCGTCGCTTTCGGGATGAGGACCATCCACTATTTAATGCTGCGTGGCCTTGCGCTGGCTTATTCCTTTACTGTTCTGGCCTTCCTGCCTTCTTCATGGCTCTTTGGGACTTTCCCTTAGCCCCAAGTGACTTTCCCCTGATATCTTTTTTCACAAACTGGGTTGAAGTCTAACTCTAAGTGGCATATTCAAAATAATAATAATAATAATAATAATAAGCTCTTTTATTTGTTTATTTTATTTAAATCTACATTTGTCGCAAATAGGACGTTACGCGTCCCCATTCAACTCCTCTTCGGGAGCCTCACCTGCCTCCCCCGCTTCAGAATCTGAATGATCGTCCTGCATCTCGCTTTCCTCATCGCCTGAAATCTGCAAATCCAAATATCCTGCGGCTTTTCTGTCCTCCAGTGGGGCACCAGACTCCTGATCCGGTATCAATCCGCCCTCCTGCAGTATTTTCTTAATACGTATTTTTGTATCTTCAATGAGTTTATCTCGCACTCCAGACGGCAGTCTTTGACAGGTAGCACGCTATCGAAGATAGACATCTAAATTTTCTGGTGAGTACAATAGGCTTTACAACGGCGGATATGAACCTTTAAATAAGTCAATACTAACTTTGTGCTGTCAGAGCGGAAAAATATGAAGGTTGAACAAATGATCCGTAACTCCAACCCTTCAGAGAATAATACAGACATGCCGTGGTAAGGTATATCAGGACGTCGTTAGTACGATTAAGAAATGATTTATCGGTCCTCCCTCACATTCATCAGCAAAAAAATACCTTGCATCAGATGCGTCGGCGTTGCGCCCTGACGCAAGCGACATCGCTTCTGCCTTCCCTGCGTCAGGTGCGCCCTGACTTGCGTTGCAACGCATGCATGCATCCTGTGCTTCCTGGGTTGCCTGGCAACGCTCTCTCTCTCCTGACGCCACCTCACGTAGTACTGACGCCCTGTCTAAACCTTAGCTCTGGTTCACTCTCATGACGGCGCCGGCTTCACATTGCCTCTTCCGCACGTCCTGACGTATTTTCTCATGTCATCTCCGTCGTCGGCCCGCGCCCCAGTTCAGAATCTCACATGTACAGGGCAAATTAGCTAGTAGTATAATAGTTTCTTACTCTTATTTTCTAGACAATTGGTTTCTATAAACATATACAGCTTGACGATGTGCTCGCGCCTGCAAAACGCCGTCTAGCGAATTGTGGTGAGGTTCGCCCGACTTCCTCACCACAATTCGCTAGACGGCGTTTTTCGTCCCGGCAGCGCCGCGCGATATGACACTACGTACAGCCAGCGCCCCCCCCCCGCCAGTATTCTGATTCCTTAATATACTTCGTTGAATGTTCTCAAATCACTCCGGCTATTAACCAGCCATCTCCCTTCCCCCTCCGGGATCAGGTGCGCCAGGCCGAGGATTGCCCCTACGTCAACTATAGTAAACTCTCGAGCGTCCCCTCTCATCTGCACTGTAACAAGGCCATAAATGTCCGAGCGGTATCCGGAGTTGACTGCACTCAACATCCGAACAGCCGCCACCCGACGTACCGCATTCTCACTGGTGAGATCCCTGATTTTGAAGAGCGCCACGAGCCCTGCCGGCAGGCGGCCCCTCAGCGCACCATACCTCTCTTCAGTACCAGCCTGGACCTAAACCCATCATTGCGACTCCCCTGGTTCCTGAAGTGTAGGGTGCCCGTGCATCGCGCACGGTGGATGTCGTAAACGTCGCTTTCTTGGAACACTAGAACCGGGATTTCGAGTTGCGTTAGTAGTTCAACCGGGAGTGATTGAAGTATCGCATGATCTTCAGGAAGCCGGTGCTCTGTTAGTAGGTTACGCCGGCTATATCTGATCAATTCGCGACATATACTGTCGAGGGAGAATGCCGACACCTTGCTAAAATCCAAGACGTTGGACACGTCGTCCTGACGTCCTTTCAGGATTCTTCTACGGTCGACCGGCGTTGTTACGGCACTTGTCGTACTCTCTAAATGTCACAGGACATCTGCAGAGAGATCGGCTCCCCGGTGTCGAAGAGATTCGAGGTTCAATAACCTCATCCGGATGCTGTGCTGGTGACCGTAGCTGTGGACGATTTTGGCGCGCGGCATTATTTTTATTCGATCGTCACCATCCGTCCTTGATTTGTTCCTTGTGCGCGAGCTCTCCAAACTCTGTGGAATACATCGGTATATTGCCAAACTGGCATATATGATCACTAAAATGACTTAGTAGATGTATCATGATAAAGTTGAAATGCGATTCGCTATAGATTAAGTCCATACGTCGCTTATGCTCTTCTTCACGATCGTCATCACGGATACGGCGCCGTTTAGAGGGGGCTATGGGCTGGCTCATCTGCGTTCTCTGATGTCGTATTTCCTTCCCTTGCTCGTCAACCTTGGCCAGTGTACGCTTAGTTACTCGAAACTCCAAAAAGATACCTTTTGTCTTGTGAAATCCGTCCAGATAATCATCCATATAAGCTATGGTGTCAGACGTGTGGCTTCGGTATTGTGCCATCATACTGAAGTCGACGAGCGCTCTAACGCATCCGAGAGCATGTTTGAAAAGTATCGCTTGTGAACTCTGTGGCTGGCGCAGTGCCACTGTGAGAACTCCCAAAATACAGTGCCCTAGATTCCTCATCTCCTTCTCCTGCTACTGCGCTACCTCGCGGTAGGCCTTTTTGGGTACCAAAAATCCTGGGTACGGCGGTAATGTCTTCCAAGCGTCGTCAAAAGCCTGCAGTCGCCCGTGTTTCTTGAGAAAGCCTTGGATCCAGTCCATCATGTGCTTAAATAATCCGAGAAAAACCGTATGGAGCATATCCGGGACGTGCAAGTCAGGCACCGAGACCCGGTGAAGTCCATGAAAAACGTTTTGGCCCAAATTGATACCAAGGCCGCGGAACTTGACGTGGGTGCCGTCTGACTTTTCATACGCATATCGTTCGTATCTTGCGTAATCTCATGCTCGATAGTTCTTGACGTTGGTTCCTAATTCCCCAGCAGGTACCTCACATGTAGGACAAGCGTTGGATTTTAACCCGTGCAGAGTCACGTTTTCCATATGGTCTGCAGCCCATGCAGACAAGATTGGGAAGCACCTCCGAACATTCCCATTGGCACAATCAATCGGGATGCTATCAAGCGCCGCGTGCTGCAGCGGCGCAAAAATGAATTCGAATACGTCTTGCAGTGTGTCGGCGTTCACTTGTCTCTGGTATTGATCTACTTTGGTGGACTTTGAGAATTTGGGGGGGACAGGCAATAGTGCGAGAAGTAGAACAGCCATTGATCCAGGGCTGTTGCGCCGGGCTGACGGAAGATTTCCGAGCGTAATATAGACAGGCCACGCTTTGTTGTCACCGGAGTAGTTGCTGAGATGGGTCTGATCGGATGTCCCAATAATGGGAATTACAGTCGCACCAGGTGGAAGTGTTTTCTATAACTAGTCAGCTAACGTTAACGTAAAGGAGGTTGGGGCGCTGTACTTGAACGTCCCACCACCAGTCCGCAGTGTGCATTTCCGCATAGATCCTTTCACCATTAGGATCGAATTCACGCCGCGGCGCATAGACAAAGTCATCTCGGTATGCGATCTGACGAAGGAGATATCTGACACAATCCAGGACGTTACGATAGAAGAATGGCAGAGTTCTCTTGCTATCCTCAACCTGTCCTTCGAACCATTGCAGATACGGGCCGTACGGGTCCCAAGAGCGGAGTTGGCTCTCCAGCGTATGCATAGAGCTATATCCGGCTAACGTAGAATTACCAAGGCCACTTGAGAAGTATTCATTGATTTGTGATTTAGATACTTTAGCCTGAATGAACCAAGACGCCAGTTTGAAACCGTACGCACTACTGAATGGTACCCATGGGTCCTCACAGAGATCGCTGTGTTCTTGCTCAAATCCATCGACGTCTCCAATTGGTTCTCCGGCGAGTGGGTAATCCTCCTGTCTGCTGAGTAACGAAGACGTAGGGTCGTCCGGTATCTCAGTGTCAGACTCGTGAGCAGTAAATGCGTCGAGGTCGTGTCCGGTGGGATCCGGATTGGATTCATAGTCGGAATGCAGGAGCTCGCTCGCCTCTCCGTGGTGCAATATGCTTGTTTCCGCGTCATTGATAATAGCCACGGATGAAGTATATCGTACGGTGGATGCGAGAACAATGTCTAGATTTGCGTGCGCAGTTCGCAGGTGTTTCTCGTATGTGCCTGAACGGATGTATTTTCGTCGGCAGAATGGACATTTGCTAGGCATGGTGGGAGTCAGCTTAGTCTATATCGTGGGCTGTGTGTAGATTGTAGGGTACGTGTACCGCAGTATTTAGTCTTGAGCCCAACGCGTGTGGATGTTACGGAGGTTAGACACTCTGAAGAGGAACTAGTCGTTCATGGGGTTTAGCGCAGACATCACGTGGTGTCAGCTATAGTTTCTTTCAAGATCAGCGAAGTTTCAAGATCAGCCTAGTTTCAAGATCAGAGAAGCTCCAAGATCAGAGACGCTCCCGAGCAAACGTGCGTATCATGCTTTATCCAAGTTGAATCGGACAATATCCTTGAGTGTCTGATTTGCCTATTCTTAGCCAATCTTGAAAACACAGTGTAATTCTTTCAAACGCTCTAGAACGTTTGGGAGTTGTATATATAAAGTCAATTAGACATAGAAGGGACTTCATACCAAGATCATCCACATTCAGAACATCCATATTCCGCTCTATTTCCAATACTCTTATCTATATACACCAATAATCATCCAATATGGCCCACAATATCATCCACGTACGATACGTCTATATCCAGAATCCAGGAGCACAGCAGGCTCCAGTGGGGCAGACTTACCAACTTCCGCCTAATTCTCTCGTCGGAGAGATCAGCGCAGTACGCCCTAATCCTGGGAGTCGGTTGATTAACCTCCATAAGGCATCCATGGGCATCCCAAATAATAATAATGGCAGGGCGTTGTATAAGCAATGACGGCGAATTGTGAAAGATCAGCTGGTAGCAAGAAACTATACGCCACTCGCTAATTTCCGTATCGGAGAATTCCAGCAAATCGTCGCAGGAATGAGGAGATTTCGTCCTGCGTGCGATCAGCTCGCCATAACGTCAGCTGCCAATAATGTGGCTCGTATGCAGGAGGCTGATGAGGCAGTCGTTCAACTTGTTAAGGACTGTATTAGTAAGTTGACAACCACGATTAACAACCGGGCTCAGGCTATGGCTAAGGGCCAGCCTCTCGGTCCACTAGGCCAGCCAGGAGTCCCCACTGCGCAGATAATTGTTCCGGCGGTGCTACTACCTACGGGCGCCCCAGTTCGATGGGGTCCTGCTACGGCTGATCCGAACACAGCTCCCGCTCTCCAAAACGCTCTCCTGGCGGTTAACCAACCGCAAGCGCAAGGACAAGTCGTTCCGGGTATTGTTCCAGCGCAAGCACAAGTCGTTCCGGGTGTTGTTCCGGCGCAAGGACAAGTCATTGCAGGTGTTGTTCCAGCGCAAGGACAAGTTGTACCGGGTGTTGTTCCGGCGCAAGGACAAGTCGCTCCAGGAGTCGCTCCAGCGGAAGGACTAGTGGTACCCCCCCCTCCACCGCCGATTAACCAACCGCAAGTGCAAGGACAAGTTGTGCCGGGTGTTGTTCCGGCACAAGCACAAGTCGTTCCGGGTGTTGTTCCGGCGCAAGGGCAAGTTGTGTCGGGTGTTGTTCCGGCGCAAGGACAAGTCGCTCCAGGAGTCGCTCCGGCGCAAGGACTAGTGGTACCCTCCCCTCCACCGCCGATTAACCAACCGCAAGGGCAAGGACAAGTCGTTCCGGGTGTTGTTCCGGTGCAAGGCCAAGTCGTGCCGGGTGTTGTTCCGGCGCAAGGACAAGTCTTTCCGGGTGTTGTTCCGGCGCAAGAACAAGTCGTTCCGGGTGTTGTTCCGGCGCAAGGACAAGTCTTTCCAGGTGTTGTTCCGGCGCAAGAACAAGTCGTTCCGGGTGTTGTTCCGGTGCAAGGACAAGTCTTTCCAGGTGTTGTTCCGGCGCAAGGACAAGTTGTGCCGGGTGTTGTTCCGGCGCAACGACAAGTCGCTCCAGGAGTCGCTCCGGCGCAAGGACTAGTGGTATCCCCCCTCCACCGCCGATTAACCAACCGCAAGCGCAAGGACAAGTCGTTCCGGGTGTTGTTCCGGCGGAAGGACAAGTCATGCCGGGTGTTGTTCCGGCGCAACGACAAGTCGCTCCAGGAGTCGCTCCGGCGCAAGCACTAGTGGTGCCCCCCCCTCCACCGCCGATTAACCAACCGCAAGGTCAAGGACAAGCCGCCCCGTGTGTTGTTCGGGTGCAAAAACGGGGAATACCTTATTCGAGTCGAGTAGGATTAGTGCCTGGCTCACCTCCATCGCCCTTTGACCAACCCCAAGCGCAAGGACAAGCCGTTCCGGGTGCTGTTCGGGTGCAAGGACGGGAAATACCTTATTCGAGTCGAGTAGGATTAGTGCCTGGCTCACCTCCATCGCCCTTTGACCAACCACAAGCGCAAGGACAAGTCGATCTGGGTGTTGTTCCAGTGCAAGGACACTCGCCCCAAGCACTAATCGTACTCTATACCCCACCCGGTGGCTCGGCCGGCAGCTCAAGCAGTAGCTCAGCCGGCAGCCCAGCAAACAGCCCTGCGCCGGCACCGATCCTACCTGATCCCCTGGTAAATCGCCGGGCGCCAACCGGTGAGTCCTTTTCAAAATAATCCGCGTGTTTGGGTTTTCACTTACTGACTATGGAGTTGTAGATTGGAGCGCTCTGCTTGGACGTCCACGTGCAGTGCGTATTGTTTGGATCCGCCACGCGGCTGATAGCGACGCTGCCTCCCCAAATTATGGCCTACTCAATTGGCGCCGTGTCAACTGGGTACGGTTTGCTGAGTTGGATTCCTATGACATCCGTGGACTGTCAGCAATGATTGCGAGATCCGTACCACATGACACAATTCGGTACATAATTGGCGCTACCGGCGAAGGACGCCGACGACTATGAGACTATCCCCACATGCCGCTCTCTTGGGTCAATTATGTCTTCCTCGATGACGATGAAATGGTAAGGGCCTGGCTCCTATCGAATCCAGTTCTTGAAGACCCGCTTGATCTCTTGATCTATTGCCATCGTCCGAATAACGCAAGTAGGGAACCCACACCGGCGTTGAGGGGGCACAACTATCTTCCTCAAGGTGCCGTCTCCAATTGGGCTCGTGAAGCACCAGCATGTATTCGTGAAGCGCCAGCACGTAGGTTTGTAATGCATGGCGCACGACAACTGGAGGCCAGAGCTGATCCCGGGCCGGTTAATGAAGCAGGTGAACCGCAAGAGGGAGATGGCTCTGACGCTTTACTTGCAGCATTATGCAGCGCGTCATCAGATGTCTCCGGCGCCGGGGATGGAGGCGAGGGCAGCGTTGGGATCTTGACATCCCCCGTTGGAGAGAGAAGGGAATCCCCCGCGAAACGTATACCCCTCGCCCTCAAGTTGTCGAGTGGGTTGAATATACAACAGTGGGCGGAAGGACGGCGTGCTGCTCAAGGCGAGATGGGACGGAAGCGCAGGGGTCTGTTTGACGACGAAAATTGTGATAAGCGCAAGTCCAAGAGATTTCGTTTGGTTTCTATGGCTAGAGAATTTTTGGAAAGTGAGGAGGTACGGAAGCGCAGCCTGAGTGCCTCTATTGATGACGATGCAAGTGAAGAGCGTAAGCCCAAGAGATTCCGTTTGAGTTTTGCCCCTGAGAGTTTGATGAATATGACGGCGCGTCTATCGTTTGCTGAGTCTACCTAGACGTATAGAGTATTAGTGATATTGTTTAGCATTAGAGTTCTTAGAGTGTTGGAATAAATTTGTTATAGCCTGCCTGTCGATCTTCATCAGATCAGTTGATGTTCGTCTGGCTTCGCTCACGTTAGCAATCATACCGGTAGTTGTGCTCTTGCGCCTGATGGATTCATTTCGTGATGTCGATGGGGTTTTGGCAGATGCCAAGAGACGTCGGACCTCAGATCTCTTGGCATCTGCATCCTCGTGAGGCTTAAAACCTTATTTCTTTCATCACACGCGGTGGAAATCTCAATTGACACTCAGACTGTTCACGATCATTGGATTGTCTATTTTCTACATCTTTATCCGTCGCAATTTGTCGATCCGCCATGTGGCTAGTTCATATCTCCCACACGACACCGGTATCCCAGTTCAGTATGCGACGTCGTTGTACCAGCACACCCTACATCGCGTTATTTGCTCGTACGATATACCCCCATAGGGCTAACCATCAGGAAACGCACACCCAGCGTCGACGAGGTGTATATAAGGACTCCTCCTGCCCCTCCTTTCACTTTTGCGCTCCCGCTCTCCATACATTCCTCCTCGCTCTTCTACCACGCCCCCACGTCTTGCGCTGGGCTCCGTCCCACCTACGTAAACCTCCGTCCGAGATCCTCGTCTCTTGGTTGACGTATCGGTAGACTTTTTTTGCTTTTTTCTTTTTCATTGTTTGCATTCTATTCGATTCAAAGATCGCACACGCCCCCATGGCACCTACAGGCTCACGGAAACAGCAGCTACAGAAGGGAAAGTAAGTAAACTACGTCTATATATATCTGTGAACAATTTTAATGTTTCCATTCGCCCTAGGCGTCCCGCTACGCAGGACCAGAGGATTGGCGCTGAGAGCGCAAAACAAAGAAATACTCTGCTGCGTACAGCCGCCCGTCGCCTGGCTGAGGAGAGAGCGTAAGTAATTACAGCAAACAACAGATTCGCAGTTGCAGGATATAGCACTCACAAGCAACTTTCTTGTGAACAGAGACCCGGCAGAGCGCCCACACTTCGAGCCAGACGTTGAAGACCCGGATACTGGGTAACTCGAAAGAAATCTCCACCTAGCTATCAGAATCAGTCACGCTAACAATCGAGTACAAATTAGGAAGAGGTATGACAACGTTGCGTACGCCAAATCGTAGTGTGGGCTCCTAGATCCTGGCATCAAATCAGACGTCTACTCCAATTGGCGTAACGAGCTCAAGGCCTATCTGACAGTCTGCAAACTGGACCCCGGCTACTTGACAGACTTCCAAGTGGATACAATCACTACCTTCGCTCGCTCAATTTCACCCGTGAGAGCTCGGGTCACGCTTATTAAAAAAAAGTACGACGTAGATGACGTCGGGGAACTCACTCGTCAACTGAGGATCCTAGTTAAAGACTCGGCCAGGAAACTCCACACGTCTAACCTGCGTTGAATGGCGGCGCGCGCTAGTGGTGGAGACGTCGCGGAATCTCCGAGTAAGTGATCATTTCTATCTATCTTCCGTCAGCCTCGCACTAACTCATTTTGACAGAGTCTCAGTCCGATTTGGCCTCAACCTATTGCCCACGGGCAGTAAGAATCCATATCGTTCACCGAACGGGTGCCCCAGAAGCGGGACATCAGTTCCTCGGCCATCCCTGGTGTGCTAGCGACACCGACCGGGGAATCACCTGGGGTGTCCTGGCAACACCGAGCATAAAATGTCTGCTCAGGGTGGTTAGAGGGCAGCGTGTGGAGGAGGGTATCAGATACCCACGATATCTGATTGGGGCGACTGGTGAGGGTGCCATCAACTTACGTCAAGAACCCGAAAAACCTCTCCCCGTCCGACAGCTCATCTTTCTCTATAGCAATAATGACATTCTAGCGTGGCTACTTGCCAACCATAGCCAAGATCCCCTCGATCTCTTGGTCGTCGAGTCACGTGAGGATAGAGCCCAGACGCCCGAGCCTACAAACGGGAGATATCCGTTTCTCAGTCGCAAGGTTTGGGACGCTACCGTGGGGGCCACGCAAGCGGATGAGGACGAGGAGGAGGAGGAGGAATGGCCAGAGTCTGAGAGCGAGAGGGAACAGCAGGCGCCTCCAGACAGGGGAACGATTGTTTTAGACGACGTAAGTATCGACACCTAACGGGCTGTCAGTTAACATGAAGATCAAAACACAATAGCTATTTGACGACGTAGGAAGAGGAATCGGGAGCCCCGGGCCCCTCGACACAACGGAGGGCTATCTCATTGGAAATAGAGGAAGTCGTGGGCTCTAATCCGCCTGCCCCACGCTCGCAGGAATCGACCTCTAGACCTTCTGCGCCATCTACGCAAGCGCAACACCGTGACGTCCGGAAGGTTCTACGGGAGATGCCCTGGCTTTTAGATTACATGACAGATAACGGGTTAGCAGCTGCGCTGCGTTCGGGATTCGATGGTGCCCAGGACGCCTCTCCTTCTCGCCTACCCGTAATCCGCGACGAACACCCAGTCGCCCCCACCGTTGCACCGATTGATGCGCAGGTTCAGACAACTCCAGAGAGAGGACCGAACAAGCAGATCCCACGACTGAACCGGCAGCTCCCGTGACATATCTGGCGCCCAGGCCTTCTACGACGCCTGGTGCCGGTAGTGCTCCAAGCAACACCCAATCACCATCGCCCCAACTGCGCCGCTCAAAAAGCGCGGGGCTGGACGGAAATAATTTGGGATTTTCCTAGTTTCTCGGGGGGGTTTTTTTCTTTTCTTTTTTCCCAAACTCTAGTACCTTACGCTAGATCTTAATTTCACTTTAGTTAGAATTTTCTGTTTGTGATTCGTTAGCTGGTATGTGATAGTAAAGATATCATTGGGTGCCCTTGCTTCAGCTTCTCGCTAGCGGTCCCGATCTGCTATGATAGTGGTAGTCCTTACGCCTCCTTGCGTTAACATCCGAGTTTTTTTTTCCTCGATCAGTCACGCCGCGCATTCTGTCCTTAACTGGGCTGGCGTCGGCGAACTAAACTAGTCAAACTCATGAGTGCATGGCGTGAATCTAGATTTCTAGACATTCAGTGGTGTTGATTCGACATCGGGAGATGAGGTTTGATATCCTAATCCGTTTTAGGCGTGGCGAGTGTCTTGCTAGAATTAGTGTCGCTAACCAATACTCGTTGTGGCTAGATTTTGCTTAGCCTCCTACACTAGCGACGCCCATCTCGTCGAACCTTTTCAACCAGAGTCAGGACGATCATGATACCTGAGAGCGTCGAAATTACCATCATAATGTTGAACAAGCAGAAAACCCCTTTTTACAGGCGAATATTCTCTTTCAATACCGAGTGATAGTATGTGATTCTACCAGCCCCCCCCTAAGTCCTAGCGTATAAGACCTGACGCGTCCTTTGAACATAACCACAGATTCCTCATCTTCACGATACGAAAGATACATTCCATTGTTCTATCTCCTAATTCCTATTTTGCCTAACGTTGATCTACCGTTCAGCATTCCACCATGTCTAGACAACCGCAAGCCAATTCACGCAGTCAGCCAACTCCCCGAGTAGGAAATCTGAGCGGACGTAGACGCGAAGCCGTATCCGATGGCGTACGATCAGCGAGATCGAGGTCGGGAATGCAACAAAACCAATCCAGTAACTCGCCGAGTACACTGCCGAACGGGCAGTCATCGCATTTGCACCATGCACCGCCAAACGCAACTGGAGCACTCGAAAGACCAGCAAAGCGTGCCCGGAGAAGGACTATTCAGAGCACGACGTATGCCGATATTGAAACGGAACATGACGCACAAGCACCAACGGAAACAGTTCGGCTAAGCGATGAAAGCAGTGATGAGTACCAAAACTCCCGCGGATCGGATCAGACTGAATCGGACACTGAGCCAGATGCAGAAGACAATGATATTCCAGAAGCTACTGGAGCAGGGCTGCGTCATCGGTCACAAACAGCGGACGGACAAACAAACAATCGCGTATCGACTGTGCGAGTTTCGACCACCTCCGGATCACAGGAGGCAGCACTCGTTAGGCGGACGCCAGCAGCTCGAGGACGTATAATGCCCGGTAGAGCGTATACTCCGCCAGTGCTCCTGTCATCCAGTGTAGCGCGATATTCGTCCCCACTGGCCACTCACAGTGCCACTACGTCGGGAGTTAGAAGTTCGAGTCCAGCCGGCGAATCGAGCACGCCACACCATGAGCGCATCTGGCCAAATACTCCGTCACGGCGAAATACAGCGAGAGGCGCTGAGGCGGCTGTAGTATCGCACGCCAAAGCTCTCATTCTCTGGTACACCCTGTTTGTTGACCCACTGCCAGACCCAGTTACTTTGACGTCTCAGGTGCACCGTGCTTGGCTTGAGGCGCTCCATCATATATCCGATGCAGGGAATATGGAAGCATCGGAGGAAAATATAAAAATAGTAAGTGGACACAGATAACAGGGATGACGCCCCCCTGACGTCGGGTGTAGTACTAATTCTGAAAGATACGCAGTAGACACTCTGGGGTAAGATCCCAGTTTGTTTCCCAGTAAAAGATGACATCGGAAAATTATACGACCTCCCGGAAGATCCCACGGCTATTGCGCGCAGGGTGGACTACCTGCTGGAAAAGGATAGATTTATGTGCTCCCCAAACGGATATGAGGTTGGTGTGCGCTAGTTGGCGAGCCTTCTTCGAATAACTAACAAGTATTAAACTCCGCCCAGAAATTGACCTTTCGATTCGCGGCGCCCCAGATTCCCGACGCCATATGGGGTAAGTATTTCAGAGGTAAGAAAATGCGTGGGATTGTCGAACCAGAATTTCTTGGGCGTATCAACGGCACGATGATTTGCTTAACGTGTGCAATTCTCTGTCATACCCTACGAGCATGGGAGACAGGAGTATATAAGGAAACGTGCGATTTCAAGCCTGACGCGGTAGGAGGTCAGCCAGAACCCGAACCCACCTCGTGTTCTCCAGACGCTAACATGATCCGAACCACTAAAGACCTTTTTACCCGGCAAACTCAGACGTGGGCCGATTGCCCAGAGCGGATACAGGCGATAATTCTGGAAAATATTCGTGGACCATCCGAGCAAAGATACAGAAGGAGTACGGCGTGCGACAAGATCGCTGTGAAGGGTATACCGACGATTGGGCAGCGGTAGCCGCCGAGCTGCAGAGTCAGGCATCCCGGCAGACTACGCGACGGCCAGCCCACCAAAGTCAAACTCCCAACGATTGGGCAGCGGGAGCCGCCGAGCTGCAGAGTCAGCTATCCAGCCAGGCTAGCGAGGGCCAGCCCACCGAATTCAAACTCCCAGCCGCCTGCGTGTTGGGACACTAGTGGAGCAGCAGGATAGTCAAAACGATTCGCAGGACACTGACTTGTCGTTTGAACTCCGTCAGACGTCAGCTGCCCGGGTTCTCAGATTTCTAGATTCTGATCCGCCGAGTCCAGATGGTTCACGGGAGGTGACCGGGGGACTATCGTTGGACAGAACTGTGAGTCTTACTCCATCGCAACGCCTCTCGCTGAGCCTTGACGGAATAGAGCCAGCACGAGAGGGGAGAAGTCATGGTGAACAGGGGGATGAAGAAGAGGGGCGCGATGGGAGCGCTAGTGAGGGTAACTAAGAAAAGAAGTATGTGTCGAGTAGCTTAATTAATTAATACTATTTGTTTGACGTTTGATATGAGAACGTAAAGCAAAATCTGGAGTAGAATCAGTGAAGGGTAGGCGCCACGGGGGTGTCTGGATGATGTAGATAGTGTAAACATCACGGCGTCACGTCGGAGAAGAAGAGAGTGCGCCGAGTCGGAGAAGTATCACGATATCACACAGGAGCGTCCAGATAGAAAGGAAAAGGTCTAGCTACACCAGGACGCAGAGCACGTAGAGGGTGAAATCAGGATAATGGGGCGCCGCCAGGACGAGAGAGAACAGAATCGTGGGATCCTAATGTGAGGCGTGGGAATGAGCGAAGCCCAGACGCCGAAGGTGGGGATCATGATATGAGGCGTCGGAATGAGCGGAGCCCAGACGCTGAAGATAAATATCGGACGTCAAGATGGAAGACGCCAGGATCAGAAGTGATCAGGATGGAGTGGTGGATGATCAGGTGTCACCCTGATGCGGCAGCAGAGATAAGAGGTGTTCGAGGGGCAATAGCAGAGAACGAGACGCTGTCTGGGCGCAAGAGCAGAGCACCAGACGCTGTCAGGGCGCAAGAGCAGAGCACCAGGCGCTGTCAGAGCGCAAGAGCAGAGCACCAGACGCTGTCAGGGCGCAGAGGGCGTAGGTGTCCGTGTCGGGATGGCGTCAGGGCGCGGGACGTTAAGCGACGCAAAATCAGACGCAACGACGATCTGACGTTGCGTCCTGATTCACGGTTGACGTTATGTGCGCCAGGTGCGCCAGACGCACAGGGTGCACAGGGCGCAGAGTATTATTTTTGCTGATGTTCTCGAACTCCAGTACCACTTATGAAACAAGAGTTTTGCTATCTCTGGCGCAGAAAAGCATCAAACAGAGTCCTGTCTGGGTAAGCCTAATCTCGTCTCACTGGGGACAATCTGAGTTTACTAACTTGTTGTTTACTTTGGATGGCATGTAAACCGATTATTTTCGAGCATATAGGCAACTCGCGCCTTTATTTCGGCTGGTGGTTTTTGTGAGAAGTCATACAGGTGGTCAATCATGTTCTTGCTCTCTGCAATTAGATGTGACCTGGCGCTAGACTGCCTCGATTTCAACTAAATGTATCTAATTAGCAGTGATCAGTCTCCAATAGGACGTTCTTCATCAATTGAAGTACTTACAATGGTCATCGCCCGCCTTTCCATTAACGTATTTCGGCAATCTAACTTTCTAGCTGGCTTTACCCAATTACCTTTCAGAAGAGTATCGTTTCCGGCACGCTTTTCAAGGGGATTAACAAACTACGTATGATACCGGACTCTATTTGCAGCGTTCTCAAAGATTATCCTCGCCTCACCCTGCAATGTATTGCTTTTTGCTGATAGTGTAATAGGGGTCCTGATATTAGACTCTGGAAAGTCTGGATCAGCTATACTATGTCGTCAATAGGACGGCATAATTTCTTCCTCTTCAGGGGTATCAGGAATATAGAGTGAGAATTGTGATGAATCGTCTCTGAGATGGCCGGAATGTAATTGTGCTGCCTGCTCTTGTGATGCAAGCCCCTGCGAAGGGCCATTTAGAACCCCCTGTGAAGGGCCATTTAGAACCGGCGTTGTGGTGTCCTCTGTACCCTTTCTTACAAGCATATCAATTGAAAAAATTATTAAATTTACTTACATATCTTAACCGGCTCCTGACTCTCTGTGGAAGTGGCTGTGGGAGTGGTTCAGCAGGATGTCATTTGTCCCATCGGCGACGTCTAGGAGGAATGGCATCATCGTCAACATCTGTAGATTACTCTTCCTCAAAATGAACTCGTCGTTGTATTTCCGGTGCAGGGGTTGAAATATCCGTGAAGGCTACTGGAGGTCTCGATGATAATGCCTGGGCTTGGGGGGCTAGTCCTACTACGCTGGTCAAAAATAGGATATTTATGTCTTGGGAGAGCTCACATTTGTCTCCAGGAGTCGTGACTGTCCTCTGGTCTTATTTCTATTCATGATTGCGCGTTTATATGAAAGAACTAGAGGAGCAAAAGGAATTAGATATAGAGATAAAAGTCCGACAAAAATCGAACTCACGGCCTCGTATAGTGGACAAACAGCGTCGTATTGCGGACAAACAAGCTTTATGTTATTGTTACTACACAAACTCCTAGCTATGACCCAAGGTCCGTGAGAATCATTGGCAGGAGCTCGGACTATCCTACAGTCATTTGGCGTCTGAATGTCTCAAAGGCTACGTGCACGGATGGCGTTGAGCTGAATAGAGACTGTCTATTCAGGATTGCCGGGACAGGATTTCATATGCGGGGCTTGGCTCAACATAACTTATCATTTCAAAAGATTGGATTATACATATTAGGATAGAATACAGGATAAAAGGGACGTTTAGCGTCCCAGAAATGCTTTCTATTGCACTCAACTAATTCTAAAAATAAAAGGACTGCTAAAAACATTAAAATCAAAGACTACTGGGTAAAATATAGGAAAGCCGAATGACAGCGTAAACAGGATTTAGATAATGATTAATAAATAGAAGCAAAGAAGAAGCAAAGAAGCAACGCCCGTAAAACCAAAGAACAATTATCCAAAAGCTCAATGAAGACGCAGTCTAGCACAAAATGAGTCCCAGAAAACCCGACAAATAGATAGAAATGAGCGCAAAACAAAGTAAGAAAAAACCTGTTAAACGACAGAGAGCACACCCGAAAGACCCAAGAAGACACTACCCGGCACAAACAAGCCTCAACCCGCCCCCCCTCCTCCACCGAACTGATGGATAGAACTGAAAGCAAAACCTAATAAAACTAGTAAAACAAAAGAAAAAACCACGTAAAAGCCCAAAGAAGACTCTGCCCGGCGCAAACAAACCCTAGGCATTGCCACCATTACCCCCATTACCCCCATTACCCCCATTACCTCCATCACCCTCATTACCCCGACCGTTATCATCACCGCCTTCCTCAATAGCATCATGTACTGACATCTCACACTGCGGAGTTAGGATCCCCGGAGGAAGAGCCACAACTGGGACATCTTGTCCTGCATATCGGCTCATATACGCCGGCCCCTGCCTCGCTCGAGTGCGCGAAATCAGTTCCCGGGAATGGGTCTGAAATCTAACAACCCTACGACCATTGCTCAGAATTCTCCTGTGCCAGCCGTTGTGGGACCTAGGAAAAGCCCTTCTACCCCTTGCATGGCGCTGCATATCGTCCTCCTCATCTGAGTTGGATTCTGACTCAGTATAGAACTCGGCGACGTCGAATTGGCCAGGGAAGGGATATTTCCGGCTGTGCCCAACAAGAGGTGCATTGGGACGAACAGGGTCCCCACAATCAGGAGGGGCAACAGCTGCTCGGTGAAGGAAGCTGGCGACAGTAAGGGTGGAGCACAGGGAGAGACGAAGTCAGGCATTGACCTGATCGTCGTCGATCTACTTGATCTGGTTGGCGCCATCGGGAGTGACATTCTGGCCTTGAATGTTGAAGAGAATTCCAATGAACTGCCGGGGGTGCTCGCCGTCCTCTATGTACCGACAGGCAGCTTCGGCCAGCTCCTGTAAAGTGTAGTGCCTGAGAACCGCCAGCCAACTCTTGTTTAGCATAGCGTTATTACCACGGTTTATCCATGGGAGCTGGCGAGCCTGCCCAAGCCTGGCACCTGTGGTCGAAATGAATATTATTCATACCGGTTTCTCCTCGTGAATAGTCAGTTGGGGACGAGAAACAGTCCTTGCGTCTCTCGATCCGGATCCAGATGAACCACCAGCGCCCCCATCTCCCCCCTGTTCCTTGGTATTGGAATTATTTCTGGCATGCCTACCAGACTCACCGGCCTTCTTGAGGAGGTCCATGATGAGAGCATCCAGAGTAACGTGGAAGGCCCGATGTTGGCCGTTCCGGGGTGAGTTGAATTTAGCTGAGAAGTCTCTGAGAGCAATGTGTGCGAAGGTCCCCGTCCTAACTGCGTTCCACAAAGTGTTACCGGCCTGCGTGCGAGAGGTGATATTCCTCTCGTTGCACTTCTGGAGAATGTATGTGCGAACGGCGAGGTATCTCC
This sequence comes from Tuber borchii, assembly GCA_003070745.1. Lineage (NCBI taxonomy): Eukaryota > Fungi > Ascomycota > Pezizomycetes > Pezizales > Tuberaceae > Tuber > Tuber borchii. The sequence goes on from NESQ01000254.1 coordinate 26,308, forward strand.
TCCATTCCACGGTTCGTCCCTCACCAGTGAGGTTGAGCTCAGTCCGGAAGATGGCAGTGGTGATATGACCACGACCGCGAATTGGAGGCATGCTATTAACCAATTAGATTCTCTGTAAAAAAGACTAAATGGGACGCCCAGAAGACTAACCTGAATTAGGCGAGGATGTTCTTGGGATGCAGAAGAAGACAGAAAATTCCAAAAAAATCTAGCAAATAGCGATCAGTAATCATTCCATCTTGGGAAAGGTACAAATGAGACAACATCAGCAAAAAAAGCAGCGTGCCCCCTATGCCTCATGTCGTTGAGTTTTTAGTTTTGGCGCATCGTGAGTCCTATGATCGTGATATTAAAAATCCCGTTAGTTTGACTAAAGAAGATGATATTAATTCTGTTTTCTGCAAATTATGAGCAAATTTTATTTAGAACTCACGGACCTTTTACATGCCGAAGTTGAGAAATTTGAGTTCGTAACATAGAACGTTGTAATGTAAAATGTCTATGAGATATTGATAAAAATAGCTCATATTTTGCTAAAATTAAGATTTGTATCTGGTCATTAGGGGATACAATCAGAAGCATCATGATTAACCGGGGTCACTCGCGATTAGCCAAAATGTAAAACTCAACGACATGGCTCACCGTGGAGCACAAAAGAAGGAATTTTTTTTTTGCTAATGAAACAGAAGACTAACTATAGGGGGGGATAGCAAGCAAAAACAGGGAGCCGCTTGTATATCTAGAGAATAGTGGTCAGTTATCGTTTGACATTAAGGCTTTAGAAGAGCTCGTACAAGCTGTGCACAAGTTCTTTCAAGAACTTACGCAGCCCTTCATCGTGCCCCAGAAGGAAGTGAGAAAGACCAGGTCTCAGGTTGGTATCTCTAGGAGGCCGAGGAAGGAAGGAAAGAGATGTATTGTGGGACAAACTTACTTTTAGGAGGTAGAAGCGATCGAAAGCTTCGCTTCAATTAACAGTAAGTTACCGGTATTCTATGGATATCAATCAGTATAGCCTACGAAAAGCCTGAGAACGGCTCATTTTGGACTATAGGAACTGCGGACGAGACTTATCGGTATAGTTAGTGTAAAATGTGAGTGACATAGTAGGATGGCGGAAAACAGTTGTCGTTTATATATAACGTATCGTTGTGAAGGAAAAAGTTGCTTTTGGAGGACTCAGAAGTGCGAAGAGAAGCTGTAGATTGATTAGAAGGTAATGAAGGAGTGGAGAAGGAAAATCCTGGGGTAGCGAGGGATTTATATAAGTAAGAGTGTACTATTCAAGCTGTTTGTCATAGTATCAAGAGTTCTAACAACTCAGACCAGTTTAAAAGAGACAGTTAAATGTCCCAACTTGAACGTAGAACGTCCTTCTGTGCCTGTACAAAAAAGTACAGATGTACAGATGCCGTAAGGCAAACATGTAACAAGGTAAGCTTGTACACTTGAAAAGGTGGGTTGAACAAACATGAATAAGCTTTTCAAGAGTGCTTTAAGGTACAACGATGTAATAGGCAGGCTTGGGACTACCCCTGCTTTCGTGATGTGAGTTTCAGATAAGGAATATTAGGGTATGGTAGATGAGGGCTGGCCATTAGGTTTGGCCCTCTCTAAGTCTGCAATACGCCAAATAAAGCACACCTGAGATTTAGGGTATAATTCACGTTGCTTATCATTTTTAAAAAAGTAATCGTAGATATAAGCGTTAAGTAAGGTCTTCTCGAGATTTCTAGGAGTCTGTCATGGCGCTGGGCCGTTGTTCATGTTCATGCCTGCAGGACCTCTAACGCCCTACCTGGATTTAGTCTGAAAGCTAATGTGAAAAGGGAGTTTTGAGCCGCAGAACGTCATTCAAGTACGAGTACTAGTACAATCCTGCTCAGGGGAAGGTGAGACCGACCCGAACAGTTGGCCTTTGAATTTCAAACAGGCTACACAAGACATCTTGAAAGTTTTTCAAGTTCTCATATTTTTTCTATCCCTTGAAATATCTCGAATTTACTGAACAGACGGTGTGATAACGAATTTCGTCCTATTTGCACCTTTTTGTGTACAATAACATCTATCTATAACACAGTTCCAGTCAAGAACTAGTTATTCAATTACCACACACGTTCAAGCACAGTGAGATCAGTCTCAAAAAGTAAGTTTGATTTTCGCGTCTCTTTTGTGCTATGTATCAAATCTAATTTCTTGTAGAATGATACAAGAGTCTCAATGCCCGTACTGCAGAACAAAATACAAGTCAAGTACATGGTACTGGAAGCATATGGTAACAGCGCATTTTGACTTTGTACAGCCTATTTGCGATGAAGAAGGGCATGCACGAATCACCCAGCCTACCCACTCTGACCTAACCTCTAATCTACTCGGGAAAGCATTTAGTACGGCTGAAAAGAATATTGAAACCATTGAGTTCAATCTGGATGTAAAGGCTGCCGATTCGGACGTGGAAACCCTTAATTATTTGGACAATGAGGAAAGCACACAATTGGTTGGACTACCGATACCGACCCCGCACCCCACTGCGGGAAGGTCACTATGGGACGTTGTACAGCACGAAAGATCTGAAGATGAGATGTGGTCACCATTCAGAAGCAAGAAGGACTGTAAGCTTGCTCGGTGGTTTATTGAAGCAAAGGTACCAAAGGATCACATGGATAGATATTTCAAGAAGGACTTGGGGCCTGAGGGCAGTATTATTAACTCTGCTTATTGGCTCCTTGATGCCGTTGATCAGTTGAAATCAGGTATGGGAATGAAGAGCTGGAAAGAGGGGTTTGTATCATTTAGCGAAGCTGTAAGTAAATGGACCCTACAAGGTCCTATTCTAACTGAAAGTAGGAAATTTCAGATCAGGAAGGACCAGACGAAGCTTGTGTAACACAGAAATTCTTTTTCTGCAATCCTATTGATTGTGCTAAATATTTACTTTATCAAAGATGTATTGCTCAAGATTTAGTTTACGCCCCTGTGAAGGGATGGAATAGCGAAGAAACACCTCAGAGAGTTTTTTCGGAGATGCATACCGCTGATTAGTGGTAGGAGACACAGGTTGGTTCAAATACGATGTTCCACAGCGCTTCCATACTGTTTACTAGGACACAAAATTAACAGCCAGCAAAGGATGAATTACCAGATGGAGTAACACTTGTACCAATCATATGTTCCTCCGACGTTACTTGTTTGACTAATTTCTTGGGAGATAAGAAAGTCTGGCCAATCTACATGACAATTGGAAATATCCTATCGAGTACACAGAATATGCCCTCGAAACATGCAACTGTTCTTTTGGCGCTTTTGCCTGTCCCCCCAAAGATGCTGGACGTAGCAGTAAGAGATGCACGGTAAAGGCAGGTCAACACTGAGGTTCTTTGTGATTTGATGGAAGCGATCTTGGCCCCAATTGTTGCACTAGGGAACTCCGGACTTGAGGTTGATTACGCCGATGGAAAGGTCCGATTGTGACTCTTACGCCTCTCGGCGTGCATTGCAGATCACTTGGAAAATGTAACATTGCACGGTATTGAACAAAATCAGTACGCTGTCTGTGACATTAGACCGGAACAGCTAGGGTCCCATTTGAGATGTTCTGCAGCCAGACTAGATTATAGGAAATCTCAATATCTCTTCAACAAATACTGTGAAAACGACCAGCAGGCCAAGCAACAACCAACATATTGTGGCTTCAAATTGCTTCCTAGCATCTTTTGGGGGTTTCCGAACGCTTAGCAATCCGACCTGCCCAAACCAGATATTCTCCATGTCATGTACCTGGCAATATTCGAAACAAACTTTATGAAATGGGTTATCGGATTTCTAAGGAAATACAGATGCCTACAAGGATTCGATCCTATCTAGAAGAGTTTACATGTTTATCCTGGGTATTCCGCGCCGAACAAAGAGTACAGTCAGATCTCTCAGTGGACCGGAAAGGAGAACAAGAATCAGGTTAAAGTGATACTAGCCTATTTTGCAGCCTCTCTATGTCACCCGAGTGCTACAGAACGTCTCATATTCACCCAAGCTCTAACCTGTATCCGGTCAATTGTCGACTTTACTCTAATGTCACAATATACAAGCCATACTGATGAGATGATTCAATACCTCAAACAGTTCCTTAAGGCCTTTCATGATCACACAGTCATTTTTAAAGAATACCGAAAGGATAAGTCCACAGCCAGGAAAGTGAGAGAGGTCACAGCCAGAATTCGAAGTGAGCATAGTGAAGTACTTAATCAACACCGCCTTTTGGGGCTACATTTGCCAAAAGACGTCCCATTGAGGATGAGCAACGTCCCGATTTAGATGGAATTGTTGCAGATATATATGATAAGGATGTAGACTTTAACTTTGTTAAGATACATATATTGAGTCACTTCGGGGACCATATACGGCGCTTTGGGAACATTCAAATATATTTTACCGGGTCGGGTAAACCCAGTCACAAAACCATAATCAAGGAGGGCTATCAGTGGTCAAATACAAATGATGCAAGCCAACAAATACTACAATCATATTCTAGACTTGACAGCTTCAAAATTCATGAAATGAATATCCAAGTGGATCTATCGCCTTCGATTCGAGACGAACTACACGACAAATCGCACAAATGGCAAGTCGGTTCAGTAACTAAACAACCAATGGGTTTCACACCAAATGTGGAAACTATTTCCCAGCTCTACCAGAGTTTGAGAAATTTTCCGAACATTTTAATCGATTATTATCGACAGAAGTCGTCTGTGAGCCAACATTTTGATCTGGATTCGGTTAAACAGTTTCTAGTTGAGATATGTCGGCTTTTACGTGTCCTGGTAGAGAACTTTCAGGACGAGAGAGAGGTCACTTGGCACCTTCTTCAGTGTACCGGAACCCAGCATTGGAGTTCAACCGGGCAGAGCATGAATGATTGGGTATGGGTGGATTCGGGTAATAGAAGTATTTATGGAGCACTAAAAGGCTGTTATCTGGCCCACTTAGTTTCGATAATGAAAGTTCGAGACCCAAGAACGGGTTTAGTAGATAGACTGGTATTAGTAGATAGACTATATGTTGAGAACTTTGGAAAGCTCAGCGATATAACAGGACTTATTACCGTTACTTTGGGGACGACGAAAGGCCCAAATGGAACAACCGAGATAGTCGTTAGTATCAAACGGATCATGGGCATGGCGCATTTAGTACCCAAGACTAGTGGTACGGATAACAACCGCTATTATGTAAATAGTAGGATTGATTTAGAAATATTTAATAGAATTTATTGAAAACTTTACAGTAGAAAGAAAGAATCAAAAAATGGTATGAAGGGGACACATAGCGCTGCATTTTGAGACACCTAAGGATATCGATGGTGAACTAACCTAGGCGACAAATAGGAGTAGTACAGAAAGGCCAAGCGAATCATGAATGTCAGGAGAAGGACAAGAGCAGGCACAAAAGATACCGGCTTCAGTGAAATAAAACAGATTTGGCACGCATACTTTGGAAACAGAAGGGTGTGTGGGGCCGGTACAGGGGTAGAGAGTAGATGTTATGACCTGAACAACATCCCCCAGGGGACGAAATCTATAACGGAGAAATCAACGGAAGAGAGAGAAAGCATAGTGCGATATAGGACACTGAGAGAGAAGAGGTTGTTCCAGACACGCACCAGGGTAGAGAGTCTATGTTATGACGTGAAGAACGTCCCCAGGGGAACGAAATCCATAACGGAGAAATCAAGGCGAAGAGAGAGAGAGCAAAGTGCGATATGGGACGCTGAGAGAGACGAGGTTGTTCTGGATGCACACCAGGGGTAGCGATTGCATGTTATGACGTGAACCTTCCCAGGGGGACGAAATCCATAACAGAGAAATCAAGGGGAAGGGAGAATGCTAAGGGCGTGAGAGGGCGCTAAGACCGGCAAGATTGTTCCGGATGCGCCCAGGTACAAAGCCGACGCACAACAGCCAAAATCGCCAGAATGGAAATACGAAAAGAAACAGGGGTCAGTTAAGCGAGACCTCCTCGCTAGTGGAGCAAGCTAGGGGCCACCTGCAAAAGAGGACGATAAATGGCGCCGAAGCCATATATGGGGCTTTCAGAAGGCCTATTGGGTCTTTAGGAAAGGCAGTAAATGAATGAGGGATAGGAGGGACCGGGGTAGGTGGTATTACTAGCAGATACAGGGAGATATGTAGGCAATACATGAGGGAGAATATTTTTTGCTGATGTATTTACATATTAGCCCCTGATCTCCCTATTCTTCTTATTTATTACTGTTTTTTTATCTTTATTTTAGGTATCTCTTATAGTTGAGTATAAAAGTAAAGACTCCAGAGTATCCACTTCTCATTTCGTCATTCCTTATATAGTATCAACTTTTTTTACCTACTGACTTTTTGTATTTTTATCTCTATCAGCTTTACTTATCTAAGATTATTCTTATCAAATGTATTCTTCCCTTAATTGCAATTGCTAACTCAATTCAACTTCTGTACTTTGGTTTCCTATTCTTGCATACTCTAGAGTATCAATAAATACCATACATGAGTATGTGCCAGTGTACTTAGTGGGGTCCGTAAAAACTAGAAAACTATCTCTACAGATCCCTAACAATTCTCTGTGCAGACAAAGATTATTTTTTCCAATTTCTATTGAACCCTCAGAGTACTGTGAAAGCTCATGCCTAAACAGCAGGCTCACTTCCAATTCTGAAAGTGAAAATATGATTTATCCCATGAACCAGATTCTAACTTTTTAGACTAGAAGCGAGAATGTGATTTATTGCCTGAATCAGACTCTTGCTTTCACTCTAGAAGCGAGAATATCATATACCGGGTGAAATACTTGTGCTTCACAGGTTAGAACAGGTCATATGATTCATCTGTGGCAAGAAGTGAGAGGCTTAAATGCTCTCACAGTTCAATCATATAACCTGATCTAACCTGAGAAGCACAAGCAGATTCTCACTTACATTTTTGCTCCTTTGGTTGCCACCTCTATTGCTACCTCAATTGTCACACTCCTCTCTTTAATGGCGGACTTTTATTTCTATCCCCTGGTTTACTGAGACATGGACTAAATCTCTCTTATGCATTAGCATCCAAGCTATCTGCTGGGCATCCAAGTGATATGAAATGAATATGTGCTCAAATCTATAGTAGAATTCTGATATCTACACAGTCAAGTTTAGTTGGTAAACTCATGTAATTAAAGTCTGATTTGTTTTAAAAAATAGTATTATTGAGGGATAAAGGGGGTGAAATACCCATTGGATAAAGCATTGCTGGTCACATGCACAGAGAGTACTCAGTGGTAAGTAGCATTCATTACGGGACGAGGCGGGACGGGTTTTGCCCTTGGAGGCCCCACTATTACACGGACTTGGAGGGCATATTTTCTACCTTCCTCCCCCCCGCCTCCGTCCATGGCCCAATCCCACTCATTCCTTGGACGGGCCCCCGTTTTTCACCAGCAAAATTTTACGGGGGCCTGTCCAGGGCATGGGTAAGACGGGGCCCCGGCCCCTGGTGGAGAGGCGGAAAGGTGCAAAATATACCCCGCTCCAGGCCGGTAATTGGGCCGGGGCGGGAAATTTCCTCAGGGACCCGTGGTTTTTCAAGGCCCTGGATGCCCCAGAACGAACGCTAGTAGTAAGCTGGCCTGACACTCATACTAAGTAAGCTTAGTACAGGTTCAGCCTCGCTTCTAACCATTACGAAAGTTATACCAACAGATACAACACTCCCGACCTTTTTCCATCTTCGCAAGGTGATTGTCAGATGAAGGTAGCAATACAGGCTTTTACAAGTAGTAATATTTTGTAAAATAAAGGCCCAGACATAGTGTTTTAGATTGAAAGCGTGTGCTTGGTCAATAGTATATTCTTCTAGCCCTTTCACTCCTACTCTGTAGACTCAGAGTCTGCTCACATAGTTTTTTAAACAGTAGATGGCGAAATTCTACGGCCGGTATAGGGCGGGCAAGTAGATGGGGGAGTATATCTTGATCAGCCAAATCTACTATATCTAGCAGTCAGTTCAGCTCTGTATTTTGTGCAAGATTAATCAAAATATGAGAAGTTGTTGTAGAAAAATCTAAGAAGGAAAAAAAAAAGGCTAACCAATTGCGCTGTGCACGCGGGTGGGTTGTAAAGGCTATATTCTGGTCATTAGCGGTGCTGAGACTAGAATTTACTAGTAAATCTATTTTGCTTACCTGTCCGACACTAGTCCGCTATGTCAACCCTGCCCATATAATGATTGTAGTCATCAATTGCAGTAGGAATAAAGAAAGCAGCACAGGCCTGATTTCCAAATAACTTTTATACCTGAGAAGCATTTGTGCTACTAGTGCGAGGCCATCAACACATACTGCAGGTAATCTCATTCCATGGATAGACTATAGTAAGCATTCTTACTATATTATTGTCCATCTATCAGAAGCCCAAAATTCCCGCCACAGAGTAACCATCAATTGAATTCTATTCAGTAAGAACTTGTTGCTCAAGTCCAACTGGGTATTCAATTCTATTAACCCTGGTGGTACCACAGGCTCCAATTCCTTTTTCTCTTAATTTTCAAAATAGTGGAATTGTAGAAAACCCATTATTCATATAGATAATATGGTGGTATTGATGGGGATTAAGAGAACGACACAATTGGATAATAGCTGAACTTATTGGTCAGAGGTTCATCAGCAAAAATTAATACTCTCAGGATGCACCCAGTGCGCCCTATGCGTCTGGCGCACCTGGCACACAGAACGTCAACTGTGAAGCAGAACGCATATTTGTACTCGCTTAACTCAGGGCGCACCTGGCTCAGCACAATATCTTCCTGAACATACCAGGGGCAACCTCAGATCTTCATGAAAACACCTGGCGCAATTTCACATCTTCAGGAAAGAGTCAAGTGTGCCCCCTTATCCACTCCTGACCTAGGTCACAGTATATGTCAAGTTCATAAAGCCCATTTTAAATAGTCTATTTAATCTCTAATTCTACTACCAGTTATTAACATAAGAACTGCCCCGTCACCACCTGTGAAAAAACTGGGCATAAGGACCCCCCTTCAGAAGACTCTATTGCGCTATGAAGAATTGTCGTATGGTGAAGCTCCTTTGGCAGTATATAGATGAGATCGCGTAGAACGCCGTCGTAAAAGGGCTGCATGATCACATACCTGACGCCCCAGCAATCTGGCTATAAAGTCAGTGCTCAAAAAGCCTGCTATGAGGACTCCCTCTTCAGAGAACTCTGTAGCGCTATGAGAAATAGTTATATGGAGACGCCCTTTTGGTCGTGGACAGATGGGATGTGGTAGAACGCCATCGTAAAAGGGCTTCACCATCGCATCTCTAACGCTCCCAGAATCTGGCTTTAAAATCTGCTCTTTCCTAACACTCTAGACTAAAAAAGCCCAGCATAAGGACCCCCCTTCTGAAGACTCTGTAGCATCATGGAAAATAGTTGTATGGAGACACCCTTTTGGCTGTAGACAGATTGGATACTGTAGAATGCTGTCAGAAATGGGCTTCATGATCGCATACCTAACGCCCCGGTAATCTGGCTTTATAGTCAGAGCTCAAAAGTTTTGTCATAAGGACTCCCCCTTCTGAAACCTCTATAGTACCATAGAAAAAGTCGTATGAAGACACCCTTTTGGCTGTGGACAGAAGGGTTGCCATAGAGCGCTGTTGGAAAAGAGCTTCTTGATCCTATACCTAACTCCCCAGGAATCTGACTTTAAATGTAGCACTTTTGAAACACTCTGGACTAAAAAATCCCAGCATAATGACTCCCCTTCAGAGGACTCTGCCAGTGTAGGGCTATGGAAAATGATCGTTTCATGAAGACTTTAGAGTAGGCTGGTATTGAGACTAGTGAAGGGGTGATGAAAGTGCGGTAATGAAAATGTGGAATCAGGTCGCATCAAAGGCTAAGTGCCGAGAAACTACAACATCAGAGAGTATCCTAGCTATCACTCGCTTTCACACTGGAGTGAACTGGCATTTTCACTCTCTGAAAACTCCTCTTCTGAAAATAGAATACACTGATGGCTGTCAGTATTAGTTTGTCTTTGGCGAAAAATTAAGATTAAGAGTACAGTGGCTTTCTCACTTAACACCTACGCCAATTCTTTTCTCCTTGCCAAGATAACCCCTTTTCTTTTCAAGAGAGAAGGTGGAAAAGCTATTCAGAAGACAGGTATTGACTGGGAGGTACTCAGGAGGCAGCATGAGTGAGTGGTCAATCCAGATGTGCGATGGTGTTGTGAAGTAGATCTAGAGTGGAGAGATGACGGGCCAACTGGATGACGCCTAGTCTAGTGTGCTATGTTGCCGCTGCTTCTGCGTGCGTGTGGACAGAGGAAAGAGGCAATGGACTTCGGAGCTGTTGTTGTCGTGATTTATGCCCGTGATCGGGAGAATGGAAAGGAGAAGGGAGGGTAGGCGGGCAAAGAAATGTTTTAAAAGAGTGCGAGAAGGAAGAAATAGTAAGGAAGAAATAGAGTTAACTTTTTCTCCCTTTATGATTTTTCCGCCCCTTACCAAACAGATAGCCAGTGTATCGTCACTTTTGAGAGGGTCTGTTGTTCCCCGTGATTGCTGTGGCTCCTAACTGCTGGGGTTGATGAGAGTTTCAAGAAATTATATTCTTTTTATTTTTCCCTCGGAAGGGGGAGAAAAGTGAGGGAAATCGAAGTGAAGGAAAGCAGCATTGCAGCCGGAAGCGTAACCATGCAGCCGCGTTGTGGCGTACCGTACAGGCCGGAGCTGCCAGCACAGTCGCTTTATTGCCCAGGCTCTCCCTGCCATCAGTTTCTTTGGGAGCTCAGGGAGGACAAAAAAGCGGGCGTGAGACAACTCTTCAAGAGTTCACGCTCTTTTTCTTGCATCCACAGACCAGAGACGAGCACAGTAACCAGGAAAATTGCCTTTCTGAATGGAATTTTGAAGAATTCCGTCCGCACTACAGGCATTATGCCAAAGTACAGTATCTGCCCGATGCAAGGGCACCCCTTAGAAATACGGAATGCAGAGGCGACTTCACTTGCGTCAGGGCGCAAAGCTGGCTTACCTGAAGCAAGGTATTTTTTTACTGATGTTGAGTAGCTTTCTAAGTTCCACAAAGAACTCGGTTCAGAAGGTAAGCATCCAATATATCTTATACCCTATACTACATAGAGCAATTACTTCATACCCTATTTGAATTGGCTTGCTTGGTATGCGAACAGTATGAAAGCTTCGACCAGTAAATGATACCATCATCTTATCAATTGAGATATAAGTTTCAGTTGAAGCAGCATCTGACTGTTTTGTCACAAATACTTACTAAGTGGTTCCAGCTTTTTCCACGATTCCACTCGTGATAAGCTAGTAGTATCCTCTGGCATAAAAATGTGGAAAAAGCGCTTTACTTGGCAGTAGCGGTAGTAGCTCATGGAGCTGCAAGCTCAAAGGGTACCATCAGACCAGTATCTCCTCACTCGACCCTACCAAGTAATACCCATCAGAATCGTGATTCCTATGAATATACATAACTCCTACCCTAAGATCTCACATCGCCATTGCTATTTTGTGGCCTTTTTCAGTCATGTATACGCATTTGTTGTATAAATGAGTTGCTAAATTATGCAGTCATTCTAAAACAGACCAAAAATCGCTACTGGTGTCAAGCTGGTCCCTTCAGGCACTCTTGACTCAGTAGCATGTTCTGCAGCTTCGAGTGGCCTAAAGGCTGCAGGATCATGCAGAATTAGTTTGGTAGACTCAGTCCCATTCAGAGTCTTTCTTTGGGTTGTACGCTTTATCATTTTTGCCGGAGGTTGAACATTCAAAGGACATGAAGAAAGAGGTTTATGGGATCATTTAGCTGACATTATTGCTAGTATTAAGAAATCAGGCTCATGTTAATAGTATCTCTACTTGTACTCATGCTAAAGTTCAGCAGGGAGGAGATGTAGTTTGTTGTCACATGATCTGCTACCTACATTTGGTTAAACCATGCACACTAATGCATGAGAGAGATTTAGCCTATATCTCAGTGAACCAGGGGATAACGTCTTAGGAGGGGGGAGGAGCCTGGAGGGGGGCGAGTGCCAAGTACTGCTGGGCAAAATCAGGCTGTAGATCAGATTACTAGACCTGATGTGGAAAATAATCAACGGAAAGTATGCCCTTCATGGCATTTCTAACCACCTTGAAGAATATAATTGGTTCGCCACTACTTGGCACTCGTGCCCCCTCCAGGCTCCTCACCCCTCCGAAGATGTTATACCGCCGTACTTAACAAAGCAGTTAACGAAATTGCGAATCCCAGATAATGAGATCCAGCGGCTATGCTCTTCATTCTAGAAATATGTTGCCTATTAACCAACCCCTCTGTGCTACTACTTTTGGTTTCTAATGTCCTGCAACACTGTTGCCTTTCCAGACATTGTGATCGCCCGATTTCCACAATCCCTGCTTCGCCACTGCTAGTTTCCATTCTTTAATGACCCCTCCGAGTACAAATATCATACCTGCGAAGCTTTTGTGCAGCTGGATTCCGAGGGCTCAGGGCTGCGCGAAGGGTCGGGTCGTGGTTGGTTTCTGGTGCTAACTTTTCATAAGAGTTGGAAGCCTCTCTTTTTTTCATTAATTAGCATACCTACTGGGGAATCACCCACACAGATGTCAAACGGAAGTAACAAAATTCTGGCTCTGCTCCCACCGCCGCTTATTTTCACTATGGAGCAGAGCTTTTTACAGCTGATCTAGCATTTCTGCTTAGGACCAAATGTCGACAGAGGCTACCGTGTGGCTACGAGACAAAAAGGACTGTGATAAAATAAGTTAATTAATAGCTGGAGGAGTGGCAAACGTAGGAACCATAAATGATAACCCAGGTAATACCGAAGGTTTCTGAGCATCGCAGTAAGTTACCCGAGCAAAGCCAGAGCGGCCGGAACTGGAACCGAACTCCACTATGATAGGTTAAGATTTATACTTCGGAATCTATGGATCTGGCACGAAGAGGGATTACCCGAATACGAGCTTCGGCGGAAACAATTCCAAGAAGAGAAGACAATAGGTTGGGTTGACATACACTAAAGAAGAGAGTTTGAAAAATAAGAAACAGGCACTCCGAACATCACGATACTGGGCATAATATGGGCGGTGATGGAAAACGCAGTCTGCCGACCAATGTCATACTTCCGGATCCATCACTCGGTGAATCTGGCTCATGAGAGGGTTGTCCGAGCACTGACTTTGAGAACACTGTTGGATAGATTGTCTTCTGTTGTCCAGAACGATATCTTCCGCCATCTCTCGTATGTTCTCCTGTGTCATTCCTTTATATCGGATTGCACCCATCTAGGTGGTTAGGCCGTTTTGGACAAGTCTCGAGTGTTCGGCGGCTAGATCGTATAGTTCGGATATCTTTATACTTTTCAGGTTCGGGAGCGTATACCGGTCTAGGAGTGATGATGTATCATGGGCTGAAGACGGGGAATAGGTTTCCTCTCATGAAGGACAAGGTCACTCATCTCTGTACGTATTCAGCCATTAGGCCGTTTCTTTTATCTGAACCTATTCCAACAAAACAAGGGATAACTCCCCGAGTGATACACTATGAGCTAGAAACGATAGCGCGACAAGACAAACATAGTATGATGCCATAGTTCAGTCGATAACTCCCGCGAATAGTACATCTAAAAAGAGAAAAGCTCCGAATTTTGAGAGAATGAAATTTGAAAGAAAGAATAGAACGTTCATCTTTTGGGCCTTCCTCAGTGACAGCTCGGACTCAAGAGTGTCAGCTACCAGTAGCCCTAGTGGTTTCTGTGGTTTTGCCTATTTCACAGTAGTAGCTCTCGCGGTCGTAGTTCTCGTGCCGTAAGGTTTGGGAAGAGCGCCATCCCCCGAGAATCTGTCCCGTGGGTTCGCCCCCCTCTGCTTGGCCCAAAGTTGAAACTTTACTTTATCATGAAGATATCGTATTCGAAGGAATTAGCGAGATGGGAATAGAGTTTATTCATTTCTCTTTACTCTTCACTCGTGGCTATAAATGATCCCTTTTCTTCCACATCAACATCCTTTTCGTCCATGCCATCATCCTCATTACTGTTAGGCCATAGCCTCTCTTCCGAATGTGCACCCCCCTCCTCCGACGGTATCTCACTGGTTCGCCCCGGGCGCTGTTTCCAAATTTTACGTTAGTCGTAGTTCTGCTGGTCCATGTAGCGCTAGTACTCCTCATAGGAGTAGTTCTCAATGAGTTTCACGACCCCCACCCACCCGCCCTCGTCTGCCCAAGAAAGTGGCGTTTGGCCAAGCTTATCCTTCGAGTATGCATCAACATCATTACGTCCCATGAGGATCTCTACCACCTCTGCGTGACCCTCACCGGCGGCCAGGGATAACGGTGTTCGACCCTGTCTGTTTTTTGCGTCCGCAAAAACATTCTCGCAGCCCAGAAACATGATCACAATGTCCTTGTGGCCTTTCATGGCAGCGTGAGCGAGTGGTGTATTGCCATCAAAGTCAGTGGGGTCTGGGTTAACGTCCTCGCGTGCGAGAAGCAGTCCCACTATTTCTTCGTGCCCATACAGAGCAGCCTTAGATAGTGGTGTACAGCCTTCACAGTCGATCCAGTTGGGGTTGACATCGTCACGGCTGAGCAGTAACTCTACCATCTCCTTGTGTCCGTTTGCCGCAGCCCGTAAGAGTGGGGTTTCCCTAATCTCGTCGAACGAGTCGGGGTTGACATCGGCTCGAGATAAGAGTAGCTTCGTGATGCCCTCAGAATTACGCCCTCTTCCCGCCACTCGGGAGAGCGGTGTACGTCCAGATTTGTCTGCTAAGTCGGGATTGACAAAATCGAAATCTAGAAACTGTTGGACAACCCCCTCGTGTCCGCTTATAGCAGCCCAAAATAAAGGTGTTTGGCCATCGTTATCCACAGAGTTGGGGTCGACCTCTTTGCGGTAGAGTAGTAAGCTCACCACGTTTCCACCGCCGCTCCCAGCAGCCATTGAGAGCGGGGTTCGCCCATTACTGTCTTTTGTGTCCAGGTTGACGTCACGGCGGTCCAAAAGAAGCCTTACCACTCCCTCATGTTTATACCCAGCGGCCCAGGACAATGGGGTTCTTCCACGGCTGTCAGCTGAATCAGGGTTCGCCTCAGTTCGTTCTAGTAGGAGCCGCAGTATAGTCTCATGGCCATTCCTAGAGGCCCAAGAGACCGGCGTTCGGCCACTCTTGTCAAATGTTTCGGGGTTGACGTCGCCGCGAGCCAGGAAAATCTTCACCAAGCTCTCATGTCCTCCCTGAACAGCCCACGAAAGCGGCGTTCTACCCCAGCTATCGGGCTCGTCAGGCTTCACCTGGTTATGATTGAGTAGTAACTTTACGACTCCCTCATGCCCATCCTCCACAGCGTAGGAAAGCGGTGTTCGACCAGCGTAGTCTTTTCGATCGGGGTTGACATCTATCTGGTTCAAGAGCATATTGACCACTCCCGCATGGCCAGCCTTACTAGCCAAAGAGAGCGGGGTTAGACCAAGTTGGTTTTCTAAGTTGGGCAGTATCCCTCTATGGCCCAATAGTAACTGCACCATTTGTTCGTGCCCATTGAGCGCAGCCCATGCCAGCGCTGTGCGTCCGGAGCCATCTTGGAGATTCATATCGCGGTTTCCAACCTTTAGCAAAGCAATTGCAATCTCAGTGATACCAAGAGCCGCGATGCAGTGTAGTCCAGTAAAGTTTTGGGTGACTGGCGGTGACTGCCGTATTGACCAGCCCTGCGGGCGCAGGAAAAATGCAGCAGATATATGTGAATTCGTATCATATTGTCTAAGGAGCTCAACGGCAAGAGGTTCCACAGTTGGCGGAAGCTCTTCTTGTTCCTCTCTGGCGTGGATTCCCCAGTAAGAGGACGCATATTGGAGGAGCGGCAATTCTTCCGGGGCCTCCTTGAGGGTGGCTGGGAGCCCTTTTACTTGCTCGAAGTTCAAGTAGGTTAAACACACACTAGCCATAATTCCGTGACAATTTTGAAAAAGAGTTGGATGGCCGCGGAGATATTCATGCAAAGTAACATGTACAAGACGAACTGTTGATGTTTCCCGATCAACACTCACTAGTCCCACACAACATCCAAGAAGAGTCTTTATCAAAGGGACATTTTCGTCATCGACATATTTTGAATCGAATTCCACTGCGAGTGCATGGCATAATTCACCAGCACGTAAGGGTCTCTCAGCTAGAGCAACCCATGCTAAGACGCCCATTCCAAGCCTTGGCTTGTCACCGTTTTGCTGTTTCAATCTCTCTAGGCTCGCGGTATAAGCATCGCCCAAACCACTGGCCATATTATACAATTTTCGTCTCCTTGCAAAGATAGTCAGTTCTCCTAAAACAGCATCAATATGCAAGGTAACCAGGAGGAATCTATAAATAAGTATCAGTTGGCTCGCTACTTAGGGTAACCGCAACAATAGCCTACTCACATTTCTGAAAAATGGTCAGGAATGTAGGCCATGATCTCCAATTTTAACCGATCGGTCATTACCTCAGGATTTGGATCATTATCTAGTTTTGCAGCTATAAATGCCTTGATATCCGCCTTGCTAGGTTGTATAACAATCATACCGGCAGACCCAGTAAGATTCTTAGGCAACTCATTGTAGATTTGTGGCCTTCCCGTTAGCAGCAATCGTGTCGTTGGGGATTTATGTAGCACTTGTTTCAGCAAGCGGAGAAGCTCAGCTCTCTGTTCGAGTAACAATTCGTCCAAGGCGTCAATACAAATAAATGTCTCCCGAAATCTCGAAAGAATCTGAGGAAATAATTCGAGAATCTTTGGCGACCGGATACCTTTTCCCCCAAGGTGTTCCTTCGATGCGCTGAATGCTTGATCTATCTCGTCGGGTATTTCTGGCAACGCAATCACAAATTGCTTGAGTAGGGCACCGATCATATGCGTTGCAGCCTGCCCAGCCTGGTAGTGGTAATCGCAGTACAAACAAGCGACCCCAACTTTAAGGCCCGAAATCTTATCACCGGAGCTGGCCTCAATAACTCTGCTGTCACTAAGCCGAGCAGTATTATCACACAAGGCGTCAATGATGAGTGAGCTAATACTTAAGTTAGTCAACCGCACACTCGCAAGCCTATGAAATACCAATAATTTTACCACATATATGTCTTTCCCGCCCCTGGGGCACCAGAACAGAAGAGAGTCGCATCGACTGGTTCCCCATCCTCTTTGGGTCTTAGCCACGATTTGAATTCCGGCTTCTCAAAAATCCAGGCACCTATACCTTCGATCCGGCTGCTGGCTACATCGTGGTGCCGGTCCCAAGGTTCCAAGGGCGATAGCCACTGAAAAATCCGTGACTGGGCTTCTGCAACATGATAGGTATTGTAGGTGGTGTTAAAACTGTTCGTGGCATTATGACTGTTCTTGTTGAACATGTCGCTGAATGCTGCATGGAACATGCTGTCTGGGCCTTTACGATTTGTGGTAGGTTTGGCGAGTTTGGCGTATGAGCGGGTGAGCGATGATTTTTGGTTGGGAAATGAGTATAGGTTCAGCTTGCAATGCGGGGCACGATACAGGAGTTATTGCACACGAGAGGACACGAGAGGATTACGGGTATTATATTCTATCCTAAGGCAGAAGAAATCGGAAAATAGGGGTTAGAGACACGGAAATCGATTGGCTCGAGCCACCAAACTCTCCAATCAGAACTCCAGAATCCCTTGCCACCTTTTCTGAGTTTTTGCTTTTACAGTAGGCTGTAGCACGGGATACAAAGGGTTCGTTGCTACCTAATTACTCTATGGTTTCACAAGGGAGCTCGATGTGTAGAGGATTGAGCCCCTGGCGCGAAAAAGTCGAGCGAACCCAACGCTAAAAAAAAATTGACCGTCATCGTAGACGGCTGCTTGATAACAAGCGCTTGAGCCAGTGATTTGTCTTGGTATTTACCATATTTACTCTTGCGATCCGCTACCACCGGCACGCCTCCAGCCTCCGGGCTCAGAGACAAGAGCCTTGAGAAGGGTTAGTGCTTTCCTGTCATAGTATAAGATCAGCTATCAGGACATGTTGGATCTCATTAGCGGGCATGGGCAACTCCACCATCCATCAAACCAAACCTATCCCTGGCTGAAGGCGATAGCGAATCGTAAGACTAAGTACGGTACCTTATGGCTCTAACAGCTCCTCTGTATCCCTGAGTTGGAATCTTTTTTTTCTCGGGACTCCAAGATATGCTCTGGTGGGGGTCAATTTACTTTCCCCGTCTGAGCTTCCGGCCATCATGAAATATCACTCTGGGCTTTTTAAGATCCAAATGTTAGAAATAGCAGTTTAATGGCCACAATTGGTGGGGCGATGCCCGCACTCTAAGGCGGCAGTGGTGCGCGTATGCACTAGCGAAGTGACGTGCAAGCTATGAAAAGTTTTCACATCCTTGTTTTTCTTTCCTTCTTCCCTTCTCTCGCTTCACTCTTTTCCTTGCTCACAACTTTTTTCGACACTTGCCTTTCAACCAAGTCATCACAATCAATCATGATATTCATATCCGCTTAATACAAACTCTGTCTCCACTTAAGTCGTTCCGCTCCGCTGCGTAAAACCTTCGCCGCCGATCATTACCTCCCATCAATTATTTTAACATCGAAGTATAACATCATTTCAAGCAACGAAATTCCACAGAAAAACGGGGTAAGCCAAACTCCCATAGTGCGGCTCACACCTGACCCCAGCAGGTGTGCCAGCACCTCTATCGCGACGCGCTAACCCCTCATCGCCGGTGCACAAGTGATGCTCCCGGTGGACGCTAGCCTTGCACCGCTAGGATGTTGGGGTTACCTCTCTTGGTAAGGTTAGTTGGGTTTCCCTCCGATTTGAGGGCTGAAAAAAGGGCTTTTCGCTGCGCTTTCTCCTCAATCCAAAAGGGGAAATTCCGGACGCCCAAACCTCATTCTCGATTATTCTGGTTCACACGGCAAGGACGCCAATCCGGCCCTTAGGCTGTGATCTGACATCGAAACAACGATTCCTGGAAGTAAGCAACGTTTCCTCAAGCAGGTGAACTGACCCTGCAAGTAGCCGTCCACTGCAAGGCCAGAAGCCAGATTAATCCGGGATCAGACTGTATTCGATGAGTGCCCGTGAACCCATTGGTGGTGATTTATTTATCTTAGTTCGGCTGTTGATTCCTGCGGATGCTGGGAGTTGTAAAGTCCCCTCGCTCAACCCATGTGATAACAACCTATAGAGGATCATACACCGTGACTAGTATTTTTTTGATCGTATTTTGTTGGAAATTATGGTTGCGTGTCGTGATCCTGTTTGCCTCTAGCCGCACTATGTCATTTTCCTGATACCTTCTCCCTTTGCCTTAATTTTCCTTTCCTTTCCTCTTTACTCTCGGAAGCGCTCTTTTCTTCTATTGAGTGACCACAGCAATACAAAGCAATCTCTACTTCTGCAATCCTATTCAGTTCGTGACCTCCACCGCCTCAATACTTCAGACATATTTGAATGCCTGAAAACCCCACTAGAGATTCTGTACTAATGGAATAGGGCTTTTTCTCTCTTTTGGTTTGGAAGATGGCTAGCCACCATGCTCTGCCGGCTCTGGGCTAGGACAGAGGAACATGTCGGTAATATTTTTCGGCAGCAATCTGTTAGTGCGGAGATATAGCCACCCAAGATTTAGGAAATACGTTCTGAATGTCTGGAGGAAAGTCATCCGCTGTGGCTCCCTTGGGATGCGGGATTCAAACCGGTTGTCTATACTCGAGTACATAGTACTGATGAATCGAAATCGACATAAGGGTGTGCTTTGGCAGTCATGAGTTCCAGCCCCGCTTGGTACGCGCGCGGGGGACTGCTGGTCGTAATATTACACGAAAGGGCAAGAGATCGATAGGTGTTTGGGGGGAGAAAAAAGAACCAACTAGGTTACTCGTATTAACTCGATAAATTGAGTAGCGCCTTGGCAGAGTTTGATCGCCTAAGACAAGTGAATTTGGAGAAGATCGTAGGTTAGCAGGGGATTGAAGCTTCTTGACAGCAGTTAAAGCGATCTTCCTATTCCCCTTTTGTTCACTACTAGGCTGTCTAGGGCTTTTGTTTCAAAACGGGGATTAGAACCCTGCACGGAGATACTCAATTTATCGAGTTGATACAGTACTATTCACATGACACTCACATCGAACCCTCGAAGCCAATAGGAAAAGGAAACTTGAATGAAGAAAAAGATGTACATTGTGAAACCTGTTTTTGCCGGTAAAAAAAGTTATCTTCTCCATAGATCACGATTGTCACCCCCTCTACCTCTGTTATTGTTTCCACCTGCACCTCCACGGCCACCTCTGTAACCTCCGCTGCCACCCGCTCTACTGCGGTCGTCACGACGATCGTTATTATGGCCATTGTACCTGTTCTCTCCACCTCCACCAGGACGGTATCTGTCGTCCCGAGGTGATGAATTGTAGTTATGACCGGGCCCGTTGTAGGGGGGTTGAGGCTGTCCGCGCCCAAAGGTGCCTCTATGTGGGAAGGTAGGGGGAGGAGGAGGGGGTGGGGGATGGGCTGGATATTGACCACCGCGCTGGTACGGCCCCGGTGCAATATATGGGGGTGGATTTCCGTACCCGCCCGGGGGTTGGTTATTCTGTCGACCCCATCCGCCCCAGCCTGAAAGAGCAGGAGGAGGTGGAGGAGGTTGCCAAGTCCCATTTCCGTACGAAGGTGTGTGATTGTGTCCCGGGTAGCCCTGGGAAGGGCCTCTGTTAGATTGGTAGGAACCTTGGAAATCGCCGCCACCACGACCACGACCTCTTCCGCTATTACTGCGATAGAGCGGCGCACCGCCGTAAGATCGGCCCGAGCCCTGAGCTTTGCATTTGACCAGCTCTAAGTCTGTGCGGGAAAGAACTGGAGGATCGGGTTTGACTCCACGAAGCAGTAGGGATTTGTGTACGTGAGTGTGTTTGGGGAATTCGTAGAAGACACAAAGTGATTTGTCGCCCTCAATTTTAGGCTTACCATTTTCAGATAACGGAAAAGGTACAGTGCCATGGGGAATAAACGAAGGATCCTTGATGACTTTCCCAGTAAGGCCTTGGCTCGTAGAGGGGTCAAGAGTGTACTCCTACATAAGTTAGTGAGTCTTTTAAATAGCATGAGCACTCGAATACAAGAGCAATGCGCTAGAACGTTGCAGTTGCCTCTCCTAGTCAGGTGCGGTGTATTTTTCCCTTTTTTGTCTCAACTGAGGGCTGAGTTTGCGATGATTTCTCTGCCTCTATCCCGTGGGGCAATTACAGCGACCTGGTACATTGTTCTTGTATTCGAGTACTTACGGTGTTGGGTGGGAAAGAACATACATCAGAGATTTGCCTCTTGTGGTAGAGCTGCGTTGTGACGTCGTCGTACATGGGATTGCTGTCTGCGCAGTATAGAAAATCGTGCCCCATTGCATTCCTCGCAGTATCCTCGGCACTTAGTTTGGGGTAGATTTTTGCCGCGGCGTCCAACAAACGCTCCTCATCGATAAATGGCAATAGAGCGACACCTTGCCAAGCAAACTTCTTGCCATTTAAGTCAATAGGGAAAGACTCGGGATAGAAGTCAATGATCTCAGAATCCTCCTCAGTCATAAGCTTTTGGAATGGCTCAGGAAGAGCGTGCTTACTAGCAGCGGGTAGCACGCCCATAAGCTGCTCAAAGGGCTTGAAAGGTTTGCCCTTCTCAAATTTGATATCAAGCGTTCCCACGTCTTTGAAATCTTGAGCGAACGGTGCATAGTGATATGGATAATACCAGGTCCAACTAGGACACCCTTGGAAGTAATAAAGTAATACCCAACAAAGACCTTCAACATAGCTTGCAGCAACCTTATTTCTGAATTCAGCGTCATCCGGGGAGACATGAAACTTTTGTTCGTAATATCGTTCACGGTATCCGGGCTCCCAAAGACGAACTGGATCACGCTCAGGGTCCTCGACCTCAGACTCAGAACCAGGGGTCTTGGAAGTTTCGCCCCCCTCCATAATATCGGACTTTCTCTTCATGGGTATAACGTACGATACGTTAGCGGAGGCAGCTGTGGAAAGTTTCTCCGGAGTAGATGTGTCCGTCTTAGAACTGTCACCCAAGGATTCCACAGCGGTGCCGGGCGAACCAGTCAATAGTTGGGCCTTTAACGCCTGAGCTGCGCTCTTGTTCTGAAGATTAGCTTTTCGAATGCCTTCTCTATTCATAACCATGTCGTAATTCATCTTCTTCGTATCCTTTGAAACATCACCGGGCTTGAATAGTGGGATCATGGGAGGAGGGGCAGAATTGGGGACGCCTCTCCCTCTCCCTCTTCCAGCAGGAGCAACAGTAGGCGAATCAAAACCGCCGCTAGCAAAATTGTCGCCGCGGCTTCCGCTAGCGGCTCTAGCCTCCTCCTCTAATTTTCTCCTCTTGTTGTTCTGTTCTCTTCTATCATCGACTCTCTTCCGGTTCTTGAAGATTTGATCTTCTTGCTTTGCCAACCCATCAAGGATGTATTGAACCCTTTTTAGATCTACAGTTCCATCTTTGGTAACGTAACCTTCCATAAGAGGGATATTGTCTTTCCAAACAGCAATCAAAGTGTCGATTCCGTTCTCTCTGATTTCCAAACTTGGTAAATGGGGCAAAAAGTCGTTTCCGACGAAAAAGCACATAAAAACCCAATCATCAAGAGCTCTCTCTAAGTCAAACTTGAATGGCTGACCCGAAACCTGAAGTTCTACCTCCAAGTATTCACGAAGTATTGAGACATGTAGCCAGACAAAAGGCTTCAATGGTAAAGCATTATCTTTTTCATCAAACTCGCCTTGTTTCTCCTTGGCCTTCCCTGTACATTCCTCAGCACGATGGCCTTTCTGTCCACATATCTTGCAAGTCTTTGCCCTGGCTTCCTTCGCAAAGACGTCTTCACGGAGGACTCTAAAATGCGGTTCGTGGGTTCCAAGTCCCAACATTATCAAATCGGCGTCGAGGCCGTATATGACGTGACGGGTGTTTGGGTCGTATTCTGTGGAGAGTCGCTGAGACCTGATGAATTCCATAATCTTGTGCTCCCCCTCTCCGGGAACGGTGGAATCTGAGATAACAATTTTTAACTAGAGAGGTGTTAGCACATAATCGATTTTGCAATATCGTATTGATTTGAATAAGAGAAATTTATCTTAGGGCGTCCAAGTTTCCCTTTTAGTAACATGTTGTCTTGTTTTGCTAATACCCGGGGGGGTTCATTAAAAACCGGAAAACATAACCCTTGTCTGAATTGCATGGGATTACTGGAAATAGTTTTCTAGTTTTTAATGACCCCCTCGAGTATTTTCTCCTATCCCCGCCAGAATGGGAAACTCGGACGTCCTGAGACAGATTTCTCTTACCCAAGTTAATACGGCAGTCTAGATAACTTACTTTAGCCCAAGCAGGGTCATCATTGAGTTTTTTTGCGATCCAGTACTTGAGCGATGCCGCGAGAATATCCATAAAAGGAGTACCAGGGGTAATGGCGTTACTATCCCAAACCTTTTTATTCTTGAGAACATCGTCAAAACTGCTCCCTTGCCGCTTCTCCATCTGCTCAATTAATTGGGCAGTCTCATCCTCTTTCTCTTTAGCTTCCTGTGCCGATCTAAAGCGGCGAGAGCGCTGCTGATTCATTTTCGCACGAGGCGCAACACCATCTATAGAGTATTAGTATTTGCGATAAAGTGGTTTGACTGGAGCGGCAGATAGAAGCAAGGTTGCAAAGCTCACTGCTTCCGTGTAAGCGATCAGCGAAAACATACCGACAGCAATCATGAGAAGCTTGCGAGGCCTCACCATGTTTACAACGCGCTCGGTGTAGGCGAATACAGCCAACATCATCGCCTCTTCTGTTTCTGGTGGCTCGCCTTCCTCGGGATGAGAGCATGGATGAACGATACCATTCATGTCAAGGTAAAGATTGTCCGCCTTCAGCGCGCGAAAGTGAGCAAGGTAAAGGTCAGTAAATTTGTTTAACAAACTGATCGATAATGATATCTATCCTTACCTCGCCATTTGGATTCGGCTGGGTTATGTCTACTACCCCGACAACTCCGTCGATCTCTTGAGGTTGCTCCTCAATCACAGAGCTAACAATTTTAGGATACTTGTTTGTAAGCCACCTGAATAGGGCCGGAACACCCATGATTGCTGACGAGCTTTGCGATGCGAATGTGTTGAGAATAAAAAATAGAAGGGGAAGTAGTGATAGAGGTGAGGCTATGTGAGAGGCGACTCTCCTTGTTGAGGGCCGAGATTAGAACTTTGCGAAAAACACTCTGGTTCTGGAGAAACCAGATTGTTGGGATTTGGCTTTGTATGCGAAATCGCAAAGTCCCTATTGCGATCGACCGAGGGGGAAGACGCGATGTCGGGTTAGTTGCCTTTGTGCAAGAAATCGCAGTTGGAGTTTCCGCTCTAGAAAAAACACGAGGCAAAGAAGAAAATAATTTGAGGCGAAAGCTGCAGCCGAACGTGGATGGTAGTCTTGGCGTGTGGGAGTTGCTGGTTTCGGGGGTCTGGGGTGCAGGGCACTTGAATCGACGTCCCAAAAAGAGAGCTTAGTAAGCTGCGCAAATGTTATGACCAGTTGGTTTCGCTGTGTTGCGCTGTTTGGGACGTTACTTTGGAGAAGGAAACTTCCCCAAGCTGCCAGACTCCCTGGAGGCTATCGTACAAATTTGAACTCTTTTTGTTAACCTGGCCCGTAACTTATGTTATACTCTTTTCCTCTTACACCCGCCGATCCGCGATCCTTTTTAAAGGCTGTGAAGTTAGGGATCAAACGAAGGGTTATCGTGAGGTTTTGCCAGGAAAGCTTTCTGTTTAAGCAAAAATTGGTTCTTGGAAGAATCAAAAAGGATAGAGTAGTTTAATGGCGAAAAATTATTTAACTGCCCTATTTACCGTCCTGGACTTTTTCTGCAGCCTTCTTGGTGGGTGTTATCTTGTTATTCACCTGTCATAGAAAATTTAATGGTTCGGAACTCGGTAGTTCGCCCTAAACATCGCCCCGCCCAAGCAAAGAGGCATGGCAAGGCGCGGCCCCGGGGGAACAGGCGGCGATTCACAGAGCACCCTTCCAAGTATTTCTTTTTAGATTGTATGGGCCCTTCTTCCTAAGAGCCCGTGAGTGGCACTGTGATCATTCTAAAGGCTAACAGTTTGAAATGTTTACCGCGTTGCTAAGCGACATGGTGGGGTCGGAACTTGAAAAACCGACATGATGATCATTTCCAGTCCACAATCGCATCACTGCGTAGTATTAATCACTCGTGGTGATTCTAGTTAAATTAAAATGGCCTAAGTAACAACCCCTTTGGCGGTAGCTCTATATGCTAATTATATCGGTATGATGCTAGAATTATGGGGCTCGCCCCGAGCCTTCCCTTCAGAAATCATCCAAGTTTCAAGGACCCGAGCTTATCGGAGGGATACAAAAGAAAAACACCCCCATATATATATATATACATGGTTCCACTCTTCTCCTACATCCTCTGAGCTCTTGTCGTTTTCTCGTACTGTTCTATAAGGATACTCGCTAGCAAACAGGGTATGCTCTGCCTGGCCATCCAGAAGCTACACTGATTCTTAATCTCTCGGTGAAACATACTGTCTGGCCCACCAGCAACCTTCATAGTTCCTGTCAACAGGTGCTAATTAGTACGCAAACTTGTGAACTATGCGATGCAGCAACTTACCCTTCTCCCCATCAAATTCAATGCTTTGATCTTCGTTGCCCGCAAACATATGAGTTACCCGAACCCTTCCATTCGGCAGAAAGTCAAGCTTATACCCCAGAAGCGAATAGACTGCCTCACGGAATTCCAAAGACTTGGCGGTCCAAATTTCCTTTAGACGGGTCATCCGTTTTTCCTTCTCGCTGATAACTTTCTCCATGGCCTCCATCTCACCCCGGAGATTGTTCAGGGTGTGGATTGGGACAACCTTGCCAATCTGATCGGTTCGCTCCTCTACTTGCGCAAGGAGAGCGGCGTTCTCTTTTCTGAGAGAGTCGAGAGTAGCAATTTTGATTGCCTCTTCTCGGCTAGTGGGGTTGTCCTTCAGTTGTAAAATCCGTGTAGATGTCTTTTCTAGTGACTCGAGTCGAATATGAAGTGATTCGATTTCCTTCTTTGATAGGAGGATGGTATTTTGGAGTTGGATTATCTCTAAAGAGTAGGACTTATGAGCATATTATCAACATGTAGCGCCAATCTGATGCTTACCATCTTGCAGATGCCGGTTCTTTCGAACCAATTCCCCGTTTCTTTCGTTCTCTGCTCCCTCTTCCTCTCTATGTCGTTTCCTACCCATCATCTCTCTCGTGTCTACCCCTTCTCTTTTCGCTAGCTCTGCTATTAATACATCATTCTCCTTCTTATACTTCTCCAACATCTGCTCAAGCTCCTCAATTCGCTTGGTCTTCTGCTCGTCGTAGTTTCCTTGCATATACATGGCTTCCTCGGTTGAAAAAGATTGTAATTGTTCTCGCAGGAATTGCGCTTCTTTCATTGCAAGCGTGCGCTGCCTTTCTAAACGGGTTCTTGTCTTGACATCTCTAGAAGCAGTCTCGCCCATCTTTTCTAGCTCTTCTCTCAAGCCACGAATATTTCTCTCAAGCTCTTCGATAAGAGTTTCCTTTTCTGCTAGCTCAGGATTAGTACGACCAGCCTGCTCCAACAGGCTAGCTTTCTCTAAGCGCTCCTGTATGAGAGCTCGAGCAAGGCTCTCTGGGGAGTCAAACTCAAGCCCTTCACTCTCGAAGAAGCTGCCCCACGAGTTCTTCTCATCTTGGAGAATTGAGACACGGAGCTGGGTTTCTGAAAGCTCATGTCTAACTTCATCCAGCAGTCTGACTTTAACTTCCAAAGACTGTTTTTCTTCCTCCAATATATCGATTGACTTGTTATAATCTCGCAGTTGCTTGACTTCCGATGAAAGTTTTCTATTGGTGCTCTCCAACGTTCTGATATGTGCGACTTGCTCTACGACATAGTTAGCCTCGATGTCTGTGCTTGTAAAACGAATAGGTAGCACATACCAGAAAGCTCTTTCTTAAGAATTTTTAATGTTTCTATGTCGCCTGTTTGTGCCTTCACTCTTAGGAGCTCTGTCTCTAGGTTACTTATTTTAGTCTCTTTTGCAGTAAGCTTTGTTTCTGTTTCTTGCAAATTGTGACTCTTGGTCTCGAGGTCTTTTTTGAGTTCACTGTTGATTCTCTCGAGAGAATCGTTCCTAGTCTTAAGCTCCTCTGCCTGGCGACGATGTTGTCGGTCCTGAGATTGTATGTCACCTTCTTTATCGCTAACCTGCTCCTTCAGATCTGCGTTCTCTGACTTCAATCGTCGGATCTGGCGTTCTAGATCTTGCTGCAAAACAAACTTAGCATATACATGTTAAATATCCCTTGGGCCGTCAAGTGCTACCAACCTTTTGATTTATCGCTTGATCTTTCGCCTTCTCCAATTTCTCTGATAGATCTTTTTGTCTGTTGAATAGGTAGGTCTTGTCGCTCTCCACCGACTAAGACTTTGAGTTAGTATAAAATAAGGATAGACAAGCCTGGAAGGTTCACATCTGCTCGTTTCGCCTGCTCCTCGCACTTGGCTTCTAAGGCTCTAAGTTCCTTCTCATGTCGGATTCTCTCGAGCTCCCGCTCATCTTGTAACGTTGATAATTCGTATCGCACCGTGTTCAGTTTCGACCTTAGATCTTCGTTTGAGTGATCTAGACATCAGGATCAGTAAATGCCTCAATTGGGGGAATGGGTGATTGTGAGGATTACCGGCCTTCATCCCCACCGGGAGTACTCGCTCCCGTGGTGGGGCAGCTGGGGATGGCGCTTGCGCAAGAAAATCGTAACTAGGTTGGACCGAAGAAGTAGGCTGGAATATGAGTTAGTTATTTGGTAGCCATAATTGATGTTCTGGCGGCGGAACATACTGCAAGACGCTGATTCCCGAATAGGGTCCGGTTAGGGGCAGAATCTCGAGGTTGGGGAGAACCGTAAAGAGGATTTCCTGGAATACCGGAGCTCCTTCCGAACGGGTTCTGGGAAAAAGGGGAGGAGTCCATAGTGAATGTTGTTTCCTCGGAGCACGGTAGGCGCGCTCCCACTCAGTTGTTTGCGGGTTTGTCTGTTTTTCGAATCTCTAAATTCCAGGCGTCAACAGATCCTCGTGGAAGATCATGTGATGCGGCTCAAATCACGCCAAGCCATGCCATCAATGACATTCGCAACGCGGTAGGGCGAAGCCTACGATGGTCAACTCTGCGCGAGATGATTTTCCTTCTATTGTCATGTTGACCCTCGCCATTGTCTTTACCTAAAGTTGGCTCAACACCTCTTCCTAAACCTTCCTCCCCAGCCATCGATAATATATACACTCTTTTAGCTACAACAAACTAAGGGAACATTTCCTCCCCCTCAAGCACCATTATGGTGTCCTCAATCTCTAGATCGATTCCCTCGTCCGCGCCCCCAAGGCTCCCACCACCTCACTATCAGACATTCTTGACCCCTATTCTCCATCGACGATTTGCTAGAGCATGCTTAGTTGGGTTTGCCGCCTGTTATCTTGAAGCTTTTGTGATAAGCAACAAGTCAAGCCGTTAGTCTTCCCCGTTGTTATTATCGCGTTGTTCTAGCTAGAGGCTAACGATAGTGTTTGACGGTAGTTTTTTGGGCGATTTTTCCAATAGGATGGACCGGATTCAAGGCGATCATACTTTTCTTCCTATCCGTATTTCCCATACTCACCCTTCGCATCTCGCAGCTTCATGGTACGACTTCCAGCTTTCCTTTGGTTGGTTCGATGATTTTTTCGGTATGGCAGGACTAACCTCAGGAAATAGTGGGCGCAAGATCACATGCAACTGTGTTCCATGCAATGAAGGCATATATTGGATCTTTCTCGACCTATTCAACTTTTCTTACACATTCCTTTGCTTCTCTGGTCTTTGTTTTCCTCTATTTGTGGTCTGGTTCGAAAGAAGATCGCCTTCGCTTCATCATTGAGGGAAAGTATGTAACCAGAAAAATAGCACATTATTGCTACCATTTACTAATCTCCTTTCCAGGAGCTATGAGCGTCCGCGGTTAAATGAGCGATTCTTATATTTGATCTTTTTCGCTTGCTATACTGGGTTTATCCAAGCAGCGCTCCATCTTTACGAAGATCGGGGGAGGCTCCAACTGCCACACCTCTATGTATGGCCTAATGAGGTTGAGCGCACCTCCATTTTGGATGCTAAATCGTCGCAGTTATCTCCTAAGGCAGCCTTCAAGAAGAAATTCCTTGAAGTCCCCTCCGGCGCCTTGCACATGGCGCTCCTATCCGCTTGTACAGCCCCATTCGCCTACATGCCTTTTCGCGGAGTTATATGGCAGTATACACTGGCCACCGCCAAAACCTTTTACTGGTAACACCACCGCTAGCAAGAGTAAGGGAGCTTTGCATATTGATCTGTGGTTGTCCTCTAGGCTTAATCGATCTAGCACCCTTCCTTCGTTCCCTGTCGGCGCTGGGATGTTTATTAGATCACTATGGCTTTCATTTCTCATTGGGGTTATGTGGCAAATTTCCAACATAGCATTCGACGTTTATTTCACCCAGAAGCCGCTCTCGGCGGATGGTAAGACTATCAGCGAGAAGTCTCCTGACCCCAATGGGACTCTGATTAGTGGTCTGAAGGCTTCGCCAGCGCCATTGACACAGGTTTGTTCTTGTATTACTAGACTGATAAATGTTTGCTAAAAGTTTCTGTAGATGCTGGCTTTCTGGGAATTGGCTTACCTTGCACAGAATTCGTCAGTTCGTAGAAAGGCGATATACCTTGACGTCAACCGCAAGCCAGCCAAAATCTTTGAGCAAATTTTGAATCAGTCTCTATCCATCCTCGGGGAAATTGATTTAAAACTCGCGGAAGTTGGGAAACCCCCGGCACCTACCGCAGTGATATGTAAGTCTAATTTGCCGGCCTTTTCCTAAAATGGATCTAACATCGATTATTCTAGTAGCAGCACCTAGTAGTACCGCAGTGTCAACCATTCCATCTCCCCCTCCGATTCCTATGAGTCAAATCAGTCCCTTGTTGACATCCCCGGCCTCTTCGACACGCAAATTTCTGGAGGGTGTCCAATCAAAAGATGGATCGACGCCCACCCTCCAGCATGTAATTCAGAAGCTTCCCTATCAGCCACCATCGATTGCAGAGGTAGAAGCCACCGCCACTAAAAGCTTTAAAACGAGAATGGAGCCGTTTCTCTCCTCTCCTTGGGGTGCTATGTTTAGACAGAGCATACATGCTACAACCTCCCAACTTATTCCAAATGTGGGATTGCAGGTTAATGCTGTACAAGGTGCTTACTCCACGCCTCGATCCCCAGGAGCATCTAAACTAACTCATATTTAGGAATTTCCCGCCTAGTAATCTCCGCTCTCACAGAAGATGAATATGGTACTGTTCAAAAACATGTTCCCACACTTCTCACTTCCTTCGTTTCAACGATGGATGCGCTTGAGAAGTATCTAGCTTCTCCACCAATTAGTTGGACAGACGTGGAATCTATACAAAAACAAGAGAAGGGCGAACTACATTTAGTGGAACCGCGGTTACTACTCTCTACCCTTAAAGAAGGTTTTAAGGATATTGCGACAGCATACGCGCCGCATGTCGATAGCATGGAAATTCCGCCTGACACCAAGAAACTCGTTTTGGAGGCTCGAGAAAGAGGCTTACCTTAATGGGGTGTGAAAAAGCTGTTACCGGAGAGAATAATGATACATATAATTGCCTTTTGTTTTTTGTTTTGTTTTTTGTTTCTGTAATTTCACCGCAAAATTGGACGCATGCAAGGGAGTTAGGACTTTTATGTTTATGGCAAGATACTTGGTCGAAGGTTGTAACTGTACTCGTGCGAATTGCTGCCATTCTAAAAATTACGTGATTTTACATTCCCAGGGTTTGATTCTCACTCATAATAACAATGTCCAGTGCATCCTGCTTCCCAAACCAAGCCCTGCACAATTCGTTCGCATCTGCTCCATCCTACCCTTAAGAACTTTACTTAGTTAAGAGGATATCCTCTTAGTCAAGTAGCTGTCCCAGCCACCAAGTAGCATTTTCCTATCCCAATGCACTCTTTTGAGCCTAGCGCGGGCAGTTCTCTGGAAGCTAGCGATCTTAACTAGCTCCCTGCATACAACCGAGTTATCTACACCAACGATGCATTGGGAGAGTCAAAGGGACAAAAGAGCTAAAACTCCTTGGGCAATGATGAGGGAATCTGCTCCAATAAGCTGGGGGTATTCAAGGTCTATATAAAGTACGGGTACAAAAAGATCCGTACGGCAATGCAACGGCAACCTCACTACCACTATAAATTTATTACCCCTACAACCACAACTACTTAGGATAAACTGAAAATATGTGTAGACATACAATAGATATAAGAAAAGCTATATGTAAAATTAGAAAACAAAAAAATCAATACTTGGTATACCATCCCCTTGCATCTAAAGGCAGCAACCCTACTAGGCATAGACTCCCACAACCTTTCCAGAAAGTTCCCCTCAATATCCTGAGTCCAAACATGATTTAGAGCTACTGCTAGATATTTTCTAATAGTATCTGGGCCTCCCTTAGTCTTGTGGATATTGGGAAAGCGCTGGTGCAGCTTTTCCTTCATCCTCTTCCAACAGTGCTCAACAGGATTGAGGTCAGGAGAATTGGGTGGCCATTTCATAACCTGTATATTGTTTTCCTCAAACCAAGCCATAGTATCTCTTGCAGTATGTATCTTTGCACCATTCTGCTGAAAGATAGGATCCCCAACTGTGTCCTCCACCTCCTGCCAGATATCAACTAAACCATCCTCCAAAACTCCAATATATACAAATCTATCCACACTCTTGTCAAAAATAGGAATCAGAGGACCCTTATTTCTGCCCCAAATACAAGCCCAAACCATCAGCTTTATCCCTGGCCCCTTGGTAACCCCATGAATACAGTCTTTGTGCCACTTTTCTTCAGGTGTTCTGAATACCCATATACCCGTAGGATCCTTAGACTTTTCAACTAAGGATTTATAACTAAAGATGACTCCTTCAAAGTCTTCCTTTGTCCAATCCTTATACTTCATTGCCCAAGCTAATCTCTTAACAGCATGCTCATCCTGTAGAAGAGCTCTTTTCCTAGCTGTCCATTTCTTTATGTTGACTGAGGCTAAAGCTCTCTTGACTATTTGGAGGAAGGAATGTGGTGCAACATCATTACGCAATTCTGATAAAGTCTGGTGGCATGCCTTCTTAGACTCTCTGACTAGGCAGCAGTGGGTTCTGGAATCGATAATTTTAGGTCTTCCAGGTATGAGAAGATTTTTTGCATCACCCCTCTTTTGGAAGCTGTTATGGAAAGTTTGAATAGTGCTCTTTGGACGGTTTAAGAGCTCTCCAATTTCTCCCAAAGAGATTTTTTTTTCCCTCAGAGCAACTTTTTGCCCTTTCTCAAACTCTGTGAGGTAGCCTGTCTTGTGTGGAGGCATTGTGGTTGAGGGGTGGTTGATTGTAGGAGTAGGGTGTTTTGAGGTGTCACGCAGTAACCACTGATCGTACGGATCCTTTTGGCCTAGTACTTTAATACTTCTAAAATTCCTTAAATCAAGATGGATCGGTACTGTCCCTTTAGGTGAGTACCAGAACCCGTCATTCATCAGGATGTTGATGGACTGGAAGCCGTCCAGTATCGTGCAAGGCATAGCGCCGCAGATTGGGCATTAGGGCTCCTACCATCCAAATACAGTGTTGATGCCGAACTTCCCTACCTCGTGCCAAAGAGACACCAGTGGAGTTAGCGTATTTCTTTGATAGGCAGATTCAACCGCAGAGAAGTGTAATGCTATCACATGACTTCAGGTGTTAGCTAGCAAATATCGGCAGGTGCCCCACGATTAACATCACTCCCATAATAGGTTTAATGCCGGTGCTGATGGAAAAATGGTTTCATTTCGCTCGATTGCCATTTCTAGAAAAGTGCGAAGCTAGTTTTTTAGTTTATATTTTAGCGCGATGTAGGGAAATTCGGCACTATCAGTACTATCGCAGGGGATAGAGGCGCTATCGCGCTGCGGGAAGAAAAAGCCCATGTCTTGCACCCGAGTCATATTTCATGATGCAATACTGCTGCAGTAGCTCCATTGAGAATAACCATACTGGCACTTGAGCGGGAAATCTCCAATGGGGATCAAGGGTATTTCTCCTACTTAAGGGGGATCAATATATACGCCTTGTGAGTAGGGTCGCTTAATCTAGCGTGAGAAGACAAATGGTTTTGGACCAGAACTTGGGTTCCCTAAGGAGAAAAGCTGTAAGTTATGAGGGTTAAAGCTCTACCTGAGCCTTAGCCCCAAAGGTTAGATACTCTTAGGACGGTATTGTCACCAATACTATCAATCACGTTGAGCTCTGGCGTAAGAATCCTGGCTGTCAGGTTTGCCGGTTTGCGCTCCGTTCTTGAGTGGCTTCCGGCTACTCTTTGGATCTGTGGGCCTACGAGAGTGCTTGGAGAGTGGTTCGGGCATGGCGTCAACAGGCTCGTATCCTATGTTCCTGTCTAGCGTTTAGTGATTGACTAAAATGTGTTGCGATGTGCTAGTCTAGCGTCTTTTTGGTTTCTATGCGCTAGTCTAGCGTTTTCTTCCTTGTTGCCAGCTCAAGTGGCCCAGACGTGCACAAGTAGGAGGCCATGGTAGCTATTCCTCATTGCATCTCTAAATAATTTAATTAATTGGACGTCCCGCTGGTAAGCTCTGCATTATTCCACAAAATGCGTTGGCTCCCTTTATTCGTTTCTCATCCGTCCACCCTTTTCTACCTCATGGGTGGGCTAGCTCGGGCTACCCAAAAAACCCGGACCGTTGGGAAAGTTTAATGGTGATCCGAAGTTGCCTGGCCTTGGATTGATTGAAAAGTGGGAGCGATTATAGATGTGAATGAGAGATAGAGGGCAAAGACATCAATCAATACTGTGAATTGATAACTACGGACCATAATTGAGGGTGGTCGCAAGCCCATAGACTGGCAAGTCGGTAACAGAAGAGTGCTTCAAGTAGAATCTATCATTAACCATAACTTCGTTGAAAGCATTACGTCCGACTTTGAAGTCGGGTGCGCGCGAGATGCCATTACCCCGTTTGTACCTCTCATCCCGTTTCACGGGCTTTCACGTGCGTAGATGTTGCGAGTGACAGGCAGTGCTAGACTCAGGATTGGCTTAGACATAGCCCCCCTTTTCCCATTTCCTGATACTTTGAGCCTAAGATACTTTAATAATATTATTACTACCGTCGGGAGGACCGTGTGTTCGGAAATAGCCCCATGATGACGAGTTTGTATTGAAAACCTGGTCCGATTATCGAATTTACGATTCTCGACAGAGAAATCCATCCCTTTCCCTTGGATTACATTCTCCCGAATCACAAAGACTACGGTAGCGCCTCACCCCCACGTCCGATCGCCACCCCCTAGAGGATCATCAAGAATCTCGTTAATCTAGCGCTAACTAGCTAATTGGATAAATATACTCGAGCACTCTTGAGATTAAGACATACCGCACAGAGCTATATTCGTTCTTTTATTTATTTTTTTGTTTACCCTACCAACGTCGCCGCCATATATTCGCAACAGAAGATGTCCGTGCTGCCCCCCTGTGATGATGATACTGGAAGCGATCGCCGGCCGCCTTATCGATTCCCCGCTTAACTGGGGCTCAAAGATGCCAGCGGAGTGAGCTCTTAAGTAATACGTACAATAAGGCGCAGACACACCCGGAAGTCCTGTCCTGTCCAGCGCTCGCTCGATGACCGACATCGATTCCCACCCTCCGGCTCCGGGCAACGGGGTCCGCATAAGTGATACCCCATGAGCTCCAAGTTTACGACTGACCCACACACGGCAGCAAAGGTCCACCAAGGCCGAAACGCTTCGCCGGTCCATCTGTGCACCCATCAATATTTCTTTCCATCCTCTCTGCGCCGGCGATCAGCTCCCACGCATTCATGCAGCAGAAACGAAACTTGGAAAAGTATGGCGTAAATGATCATGTGCGTGACTTCGGACTTATATTCCGAAACGCCCCCGATGGGGCGATGGTTCTTCCTTCCTTCCTCTGGTTTCTTTCCTCAATCCTTCCAAGCTTTTTGAGTTGAGTTGTGGTTTTGCGCGGCAAGAGGATTATCGGACGTGCATCGGGCGGGGTGAATTATGATGCTGGTGCCACCGGCTGCATGGGATAACCCAGTTTGCTTGTTCCAGTGGTAGGTTATCTGTAGACTTACTGAACCGGTGGATGGGATTTGGTGGGTGAATGAATGGGCTTGATTGATTGATTGATTGATTGATTGATTTGCGAGTCGGGCGCACGAGCCTAAAGCAGGGTTTTTGGGTTTATGAATTTGGCTTCTTGCAGGGGGTTTTTCTTTTCCTTTGTGCTGGCGGAATTTGGGATAGTGGATAGTGGATAGTGGATAGTGGGTGCAAGTAGATGCCGGTAGATAGACGGGTGGGTAGGTCCTGAGGTAGGTAACACAATGCATAGAATGTGCTCGTGGGTTCATGCGTGAAATCTAACGTTCGTCGGGGGTACGGTAAATCATCACTCTTCTGTGCTTCTTCCAACTTTTGCTACTGGAGAGGGCTCCGCTCGAACGGGCTCCTCAGCAGCACATGGCCGTACTTGGACACCATTTCTTCCCCCTCGAGCTCAAGTCAACCAACCAGCCAATACCACACACCACCCCAACCCCGATCCTCCAAAACCCCACAAAAAGGAATCTCGGATCATGATCTCCCTCGAACCCCCAATCCCCTTTCCTTTCCCCTTTTTTTCTTCCGTCCCAAACCATTCAATAGCCATAAAGCCTCTCCTTCCATGCACTCCATCCCAAATCTAACTATCAACCTCCCGTCAACCGATTAATTAGTCTATTAACCAATCAATCAATCAGCCTAGCAAAAATTCCCGAAAATCCCCCCCACCTCCACCACGCACAAGCAAAGTCCAGTCCCGTGGAGTGTAGTGCAATTCCGCGATGAGACCTTGACCCGATCGCGAGTGCGCAGCCATGACTCATCACGCGACCAGGACCACATGACATATGCAAACGCACACTGCAACGTCCCCGATAATCGATGATGGATCGGACATTAATCAATCCAGACATCCACCATATCCGGGCCCATGGGCGCATTGCAATTTGTTCCATTCCTTGAATAAAAAATGTGTCTCGGTTGGCTGGTTGGCTGGTTGGTTGGTTGGAGGGAGTGAGGAAGAGAGGGGGGGGAGATAAATAGATCGGGATGAGATATGCCTTGCCAATTGGACCATTGTTGTTTGCTCGTTGCTGGCCTATGGGGTTTTCTTGTGAATACTTTGTTAGATAACTTACCGGGGGGCGGTTGATAGCGGTAAAGTGTAGATGATTTACTCGACTGCACTACCGGTAGAGCGCAGCACTATACCGCACACAAGAGACGGGGTGAGAATTTGCATTCGCGAATTGGAGATGATGGGGATGACGCCTTGGGAGGGTTTTTTTTTTCCATTTTACCTTGCTTACTTTTTCATACTGTTTAGTAATTAATCGCGCTCTTTTTAACTCGTTTTCTTTTGCGATAATTAGGACACCATCTTCGGATAAAAGATATTTTGCTGCCTTACGACTATCTTTTTTTTTTGTATAAAGGCGGTGAGAGTATAACTTTTCAGCACACTTTGGGTTTTCGCGATTTCGATGGGGGGAATGTGGTCAAGGTAGAGCATTGGGCGCGATTTTGGGCTTGCGTTTAAATGCTGTTTATGCTCGCTTGGTTGCGTATCGGTGGTTTTGAGCGGTGATAGCATTGTTGGATAGCACTGGTGTGCCGTCTCTGAACTTTTGGGGGTGACTTATGACTGCTCAGGATCATCGATTATCACTATGCGCTATAGATTGGAAGGCTTTGAGAGCTATCATACTACCAACTATTGTAGTGTTTGGGTGTCATGCATGTAGAAGGGATTAAACGAATTTACAAGATTTCAACTCGGTCAAATTTTTTGATGACTGGAACCACTCTCTTCCCGCCCCCTTCAGCACCGGTTTCGGGGTTAACCACTTCGCCAGCCTCTTCAAAGACCTCCTGAACGCACCCCTCCAAATTAGCCAACACCTCCTCCATTAAAGTTTGCAACGCGATGGCCCTCTCCCTCATCCTTCTACGGACAAGCCCCTCTAGTAACTTCTTGGTCTCATCTCTTACTGAGTCAAGCTTTTCAACCATGCGGCCGATCGAGCTAACGAGATACTCTTCCTCATAAACACTACCCTTCTTACCACGAGCCCGCTTGCGCTCTTCGCGTCGCCGGTTCTTAAAGGTGCGGCGAGTAGTTCCTGTCATGGCGGTTTGTGCGCCGCCGGAAGTGTACCTTGTAAAGAGGGATGCAGATGTTGATGCATTAGTTGGAGCTAAAGAGACGTTATCTGGAGCGTCTTCTTCTGTTACGCCATCAAAGTAGGCCACTGAAGATGCAGTCAGCTTAATACCTCGAAAATAAGTAAAAGAGATACTTGCAAGGATTCTCCTCCTTCTTTGTACGTAGCTCGACTATACGATCTAGTTGTGCCTTCAGCTGTCTCTTGCATTCTGCTATCAACTCGGAGGTCTGTGAAAAGCCTTCTGCCAAGCCAGCATCCACCACAGTGGTTAGAAGCTCTGGTTTGCCGTGTTTTCCAATCTACTTTCTTATTAGTTGACACAAGAATATAGATAAGAGTATCGCTTACTAGTCTCATTGCCTCGCTAAAATAACAGCCCTTGCAAAGAACTTTGGCGGCTTCCTCCAAGTCACTACGGTGATCCATGTGGATCGCGGCAGCACTTTGATAGTCCTTCGATTCATAAAGAGCTTCGGCGAGGGATAAACCAAGTTCTTCAAGATCTTCTGTCGAGTATGGCACTTGGGCAGCGGCGAAGAGAGCTTCTTGCCACAACCCAGCACGACGGTAACATTGGGTCGCCTGCGAGTAGTCTCCAAGAGATTCGTACGCTATTTCAAGCATAAGCTATCACTCGTATACTCTAGGACTGGTTGCAACCTACCTAATCCTGCGTCTGGATATCTCGAGACCCCTTCAAGGAAAATCGCGTACAAGCCCATGATCACCTGTCCTGGTCAATGGTGCCAAATACTCCAAAACAATAGGATAACATGCCTGTAACTTCCCCGGGCTGTATTTGTACAATCCCAGAGCCACCGAATAAAGTTCATGCTTCACAACATAGTTCTTCATTTCCTCAAATGCCTCGTCACCAAGCTCGTGCAGGCGAGCAC
The DNA here is from genome assembly GCA_003070745.1 of Tuber borchii. Classification (NCBI taxonomy): domain Eukaryota; kingdom Fungi; phylum Ascomycota; class Pezizomycetes; order Pezizales; family Tuberaceae; genus Tuber; species Tuber borchii. The sequence goes on from NESQ01000254.1 coordinate 64,751, forward strand.
AGGCCTTTGCGGGCCTATTGAGATGATCGTCAATTGTGAATTTACGTCGTGTGGTTTCCATCTCTTGAAGTTTCTGTAGAAATGGCAGATATTCCCGGGGTCCTATGATGCAATTAGCGCCGTACCCAAAGGGACCTTGGTAAGCAATATCTACCTTCTGGGATTGCTGGGCCACCATGAGTGTGAGCTCAAGGTCGTAGAGCCCCAGAGCATTGTCGTAGAGTTTATTCACATCGGATAGGAAACAAACGTGCTGAATCGCCTCTTCGGCAAGCACAAGGTCTTTCTCTTTGGAGCTTTTAGCACACCTGAGCCATACAATATCTGGTACGAACATACCTCGAAGATCTCCGATCAATAGTAGCGCCGCATCGTGATCTGGCGGTGTTTTACAAACATAGGCGGTGATGATGTTTTGAAGGTTACTTGAAAGCCGCTTTGGTAATAAGATGTTAAGAAAAGCATCACATATTGTGTTTACTTTTAGTTTGGAGCTACCAATAATGTCAGCCGTTTTGAATGGCTCCGGAGCCTCAGCCGATTGTAAAGTCTCTCGGTACATCGTCCTTGAAACATCTTCTTCCCTGTTATCCACTGTTAGCAGAGAACCAGCATTACCATCCTATATCGGCCAATTATGGAAAGCTTGCCTTAATTGAGACAAAAACAAATCAATGTATTCAATTTTCTTAACCTGGTCTATAAACAACTCAACCCGCTCAATAAACTGCCTGGGCGCATGATCATGTATGATATTGAGATCTACCCGATGATTTCTGCATGCCAAAAATGCTGGAAGGTAGTCCTTAGCCTCAATACTCCTCCTTACTCCCGCCAGCACCAGAACGCGAGGGTATATTGTTTCTAGGTTTCCTCGCGGCATCTGTAAAGTTAGTGCGAATCTAGTTGGCATCACCTGTACCAATCGAGCACCTCTCTCAATGCTTCGGCAGCGCTCATCACCACTTGGATCATCTCCTGGTATATCCAAGTCTGGTTGTTACTTTTGTTAGCTTAGAACATCATAATCGGTAGTTGACATACCTTGATAATTATTGTGCAAGTGCACAAATTTGACAGAGTGTCGTGTTGTCGTAAATATCAGATGAGCTGGAGTAATTGCAAATGATGTGCAATTCGAAGCTATCGGTTTAGAATTCGCATAGAGTCGGCCATCGCGAGAGAGACCAAAGGCCATCTCCTTACTAGTTGTTAGAACTAGGGATGCACAAGAAACAGGTAGACACTCACTTGATAGAAGGCTATCTCTAGCCAGGGGCAAATAGCCGGGAGTTGTGTAATATATTTCGCAGACTTGTTCTCTGTGTCATAGAAGTAAATTTTTCGTTCGCTGTCCTGATAGAAGAGAGATTTGTGATCTGGTGCGCCTCCTAACCGCACAGCAGTGACACCATTTTGAAATTCATGTGTGCATTTTGAAATTGCCTGTCCATTGTTTGGAATTGATATCACTTGTAAAATACTGCCCACTTTCACGTCACGGACCACTCCTAACGTCTCATCATCAGCGAAAGAAATCTGACGGAAATATTGACCCGGGTCAAGCTCCATGATATTTGAGGTGAGAGTTGGACCCGAAACGAGTTTGTTTTTTGCAAAATCCCATCGAATCAAATCCAATGCCTTATCTCTAAGAACTGCAATAAGGCGCCCAGTAGGGCTAATAGCTACATCCACTGGAGTAGATTTGAGTTCTACTTCCTTGAGCGCCATTGGTGGCGGAATATTGGCAACACGCAAAGGTGTAAGCTTAAGGGTAGCTAGATCCGTTCATCATAAGCAAGCACACGTCATAATCAGGGGCATTTTTGTGGGGGTTTGTTTCTTATACCTCCGTCTACAACTGCTAGGACACCATGATCATCTGGTGGTCTCAAAGAGCCTGCGGACACAGACCAGGAAAATTCGTAACTTATAATACTCTCTAATTGGTTCTATCAGTGACAATGTTCTCTACAAAAGTCAATGAAACGGCATACCAGCCAGTCCGAGGGCAAGTCGCAACGGCTTCTCAGAATGCCATTTCACACGCAAATTATGGTATGCTACGTGATATCCCTCGGGATAAATTAATTCCTGCTTAAGATACCAATGATAGTTACCCATGCTCCACAGTTGTGCTCTGTCTTTGAAACAAATGGCTAGTACCGAGGAATCATGATTCCACAGTAACTCCAGTATTCTCTCATCGGAGACTTTATCCATTGGTATTCTTAGTGTGAATTCCCCGTGTCGGAGACCGTTTCGCTCAAAAAAGACAACGTCAAGTCTCTCAGGAAAGCGTTGGATGCCAGCCATAAGGTTTCCAGCTGGTCTCCAACTCAGAGGTCCTTCTAAACCATCAACAGGTTCGCTGACACTATCCAGGGAGCCATCCCGGCTGTAAACTCGAATGACCCTCCTCTTCGAATCCTCCACAGAGGACAAAGCGAGATATTCGCCATCTCCCCTCCAACTAATTCTCGTACCGTTATCGTCGTGGGGGCTAAGAATGCCTTCATCAATCTTCTCAGGAACAGTCGGATCCCTCATAGCCTTCGCCCGTTTCCCTTTAAACTGAGTCTCTGATTTCCCCCATCCCACAGAGACATGTTTTGAAGCGTTAAGATCATTTGGCAAAAGAATGACGTCGGCAATGGGCTCGAACTCTCGTGTCATAAGAAGAAAGGTTGATGCACCAGTGGCAATGGCTAAAATTTCCTCATCAGGAGACCACGCTGCAGCGGTTATTCCTTCATCAACAGATCCAACTATTTCAATTTTATTAACTCCAGGGGTGGGATCTTCCTGGACGACCACAATGTTGCCTGCGGCGAATATTACGCAGGTTGAGGACGTATCAGGGAAATAATGCAGGACAAGAATGCGATCGCAGGGCAACGATGGCGATGGGCAGGGCGAGGCATCCCACGATGCGATGGGAACCGATTGGCCATTCTTCTATTTTTGAACATAATCAGCAAATACCTCCTTGCAACGCAACAAAAAATCGATCTGGACGACGATTCGAATCCTACGTTAACACGTTTCAGCTCAACGGCAGCTTCGACCTCAGAGGGGCCATGAGTACATATGAGTGATTCCTCGGATCCACCCCAAGCGATAGCAGAGAGGGGGAGGTCTGGAACTTCGGTGGAAGTGGTGCCAGCGACGGAGCGCTCGATGGTAAGGAGGTTACGCATGGGAGAAGGCGTTTTGTGCTTTCTTGCTTTCTTGCTTTCTTGCTTTCTTGCTTTCTTGCTTGCTTTGTGTCTTGCCTTGCTTCACCTTGTCAATTTTTTTTTTTCCTTTATGCAGTGGAGCTTGCTACGCCACGAGACTGGGAGCCAGGTACGGGGGAAACTGGCGAGGGAGTGGGAAAAAGATTACCCTGAGGTGAAGGAGGGTGGGAATACGGGCAGCGGGAGAACAATTGGGGGAGGGATGGGGGTGAGGAAAGCGAGTCCTAAGGGAAGTGGGTACCGTAGGTAGTGATTAGGCAGAAGAGTAAATTGAAGGTGGGGCAGGAAAAACGCTAAGACGTTGCCCCACCACCTGGCAAACTTTTCGAAAGAGCCTCGCTTTCCAAAGAGTGCGTCATGACCCGTGACCTCATGATGCTGGATTCTAGCAGCGTAGACACTCAACGACTCGCAACCTGAGGTATCATAATAAGAGATGAGTTCTCAACAATCTATATACAGGATTGCATGGAAACATCCTAAAATACCCCCAGAAATATTCAACTTGAGGGTTTTCATTCCGGCGGTACAACACTACGGGTAGGATAGACAGCAAATGGTCGATTTTCGGGGATGGGTGATACTCTATGAAGCCGAGCCCTTGTCCTCAGAAAAAATCACCTCTGTGCTCCCCCCACCTAATATTATTGCAGCATGTTTTTAGGGGTCATGGGACCCGTACCGGACGCGCGAATACAGTATCTCTTCCGCTCGTCATGGTGCGATCCTTTATCGTAGTTCCCCCCGGAAATGCACCGGCCCAATATTCTCATTTCATGTGGCCGCCAACCCCCGCATTAGGACCAATTTACTCCAACATTGTCTCTTCCCGAAACTCGCTTTTCCCCACGCTGCATACCTTCTAGATTACCAGTCTTTTCCTAAGATCTGCTCTACCATGTTTTATGTTATGGTTCATATCACTCGACGACCCTCGTCCCGTCCTGCATTACCCCTAGGGTGCCCTAAACTACAAACTCCAGGCCTATATCCCCAACTAACGCCCCCCTTTATTTGTTGTAGAAAACTCGCCAGCAACCTAGGTGCTGTTTCAAATTTGCAACCCTTGGCGCTTCCAGAGTGATTGAAAAAGACTTCTGTTGTAAGGAAATGCATCAACAAACCTCCCCCACCCACTCCCACATTCAGTAGGTGAACTACCCGAAGAATCCGGAGATGAGTATATCGGTCACAGCAAAACAGTCCCAACCGCTGTTGGACCTCAGTTTTTCGTCACGATTCACACAGCACATGAAAAGAATTGAATGCCCTACTGCAATAATGAGGTTTTGTGGGGCTTGAATTCTATAACTCCAAACCTATACAGCCATCCCTTCACCCGAAATAGATTCCAATTCTACCGTAGGGTCTGTTTCAGCAAACCAAAGACACCGAAACTTAGGCTTTGTTCTTGGAAGTCTGCCAGATGGCAATCCCGAAAGGGAAGCCAAATCCAACGGCTGCCCAAGAATGTTAGCAACTCTACAGAACTTCCTTCATTCAATCAAGTGAAACGAACCGCAGAAGGTGATGAAACGCAAGTAAAAGAAGCGAGTATGAGGGTTGAAGGGAATGTTGCTCCTGGGTCCCTCGGGGTAGTGGTAGCCACCAAGGCGGGCGGGAGTGGCGTGTAGCCCGCGGCGAGCCATAAGGTAGGGGGCCCGGGTAGTGGCAAAAGCAGAACGGAATGCGGTTCTCTGAATCATCTATAATTTGGAGCGAAAATTGAGCAAAAGAGACTGCGAAATGTAATTGAGAGAGAAGCGTAGGGGAGATGATGGAACTGCATGATCTGCGGTAACAAGCAAATATTTTTGAGCGGGCGAGTGAACCGAACGAGACAATCCGGAAAGAGGGCAGACTCACGATTTGAGTGGAGATGAGAGGTAGCCGATGAGGTAGTTAGAAGAGGAAACCAGCAATTGCAGAGAAGGAAGGTTTCTCGTTGCAGAGTAGAAAGCCAGACGATGACCGGGGGGGTTGTGCGATATCGACATCCTCGGTGTGTGTTTGGGTTTCAACAGGCGTTCTGGAAGCTGCGCATGACATGTGTTTATCCTAGACTTTTTTATTTCTATGGTAACCATTTTTAACGTCACTTATGATCGCAATCCTGTAACTTAACCTTTCATCCTTTCTCCTCTCCCTGTGACCTTCTCGTAAAAATTTTAATCGTAACCCAACCATAACTCTTCCATTTGACCACACACTCTGACCCCACCTCTGAATTCTGAAGATCAGAAACCCCCGCCGACTGTGACCTCCAAACGGGATCACACAGGGCTTATCCGGACCCGACCTTATTTCGGTAACATTTCCAACCCTGCCAGTCCTGTGCCAAGACAAGAAACAAGAAAAAGCACCCACCGCTGCCCCCCAGCGTGCAGGAACCAGAGCTTTTATTTCAACGAGTTCCTGCCATCCTCCACCCTTTAAACCAAATAGCCTTTGACTCCCGACTCAAACACAAACGTTTCTTGTTACAAGAGTCGCCCCCTCCTACAATTACACCTTAAATCCTCTTGCCTTGACGACAATGTACGGCGAGCAGGAACTATTTGATGTCTTTGAGGCTGGGAACCTCAAGAACGACGCCCGCCCATCCAAATCGAAGAAAGATCGCTCCGAACGGAAAAAGAGACTCGCAAACGGCGGCGGTCGCCCACAGGAAAACGACGACGATTCCATCATGACGGATTCGAGAACTGACGCTATGTCGTTGGATTCTGCTCCTACTGCGGGAGAAGGAAAGGGGACGGCGACCTCACCCGGAAACCCACCGTTAGCGAAACGTCAGCGTCGGGAGGCAGGCGCAGATCCTATTGCTACGGATGCTTTCGAGATTGACGCGGTGAGAGAGGTACCTGCGTCAAGTGGGCTAACGTCCCAAGATACGGAAGGAAAATCTATCGTTATATCCCACCAAGTCCGCCATCAGGTTTCTCTTCCCACTGACCACCAGTACAAACCGATTGAGAATCACATATTCGCCGATCCTCCAGCAAGAGCATATGGCTTTACCCTAGACCCTTTCCAGAAAACGTCGGTAGCTGCAATCGAGCGGGGAGAGAGCGTGTTGGTTAGTGCTCATACAAGTGCTGGAAAAACTGTTGTGGCAGAGTATGCAATTGCGCAGAGTCTGCGGGACAACCAGCGAGTTATATACACTAGTCCAATCAAAGCTCTAAGTAATCAGAAATATCGGGAGTTCAGCGCAGAGTTTGGAGATGTCGGGCTCATGACCGGAGATATTACTATAAACCCAAATGCAACTTGTTTGGTAATGACAACTGAGGTACTTCAACTGAACAACCGTGGATAGAGAAATCGACCAGCACGCTAACCGAAATGAAGATCTTGAGATCAATGCTTTATAGGGGTTCGGAGGTCATGAGAGAAGTTCAATGGGTCATATTTGACGAAATCCATTATATGCGAGATAAAGGTTCGATATCGCCTTCCCACATAGCATTGTAATATATACTGATTGCTCCCAGCCCGTGGTGTTGTCTGGGAAGAAACAATCATCCTTCTGCCAGACAAGGTGAGATATGTCTTTTTATCCGCGACAATTCCTAATGCCATGCAATTTGCCGAATGGATCTGCAAAACCCACAACCAGCCATGTCACGTGGTTTACACTGATTTCCGCCCAACACCCCTCCAAACATATCTTTTCCCCGCTGGTGCAGATGGGATGCATCTCGTAGTAGACGAAAAGAGTGTTTTTAGAGAGGACAACTTTCAAAAGGCAATGAGCTTTATAGCTGAAAAGCAAGGAGATAGCCCCGGCGATATCGATGGGCGAAAAGGCAGAGGAAGGGGCGACCGAAAACACAAGACTAACACTGGGGGAAACAAAGGTGAGAAATCTTCGCCCCGTTGGCTTCAAGGTGCTAAGCATGAATTTACAGGTGGTCCTTCCGACATCTACAAGATTGTCAAAATGATTATGATCAAAAATTATAATCCTGTAATCGTATTCTCCTTCAGTAAGCGGGAGTGTGAAAGTCTTGCGCTTCAAATGAGCTCGCTCGCGTTCAACGACGACGCTGAAAAGGACATGGTGGGAAAGGTATTCGGTAATGCTATCAGCTCTTTATCTGAGGAGGATAGAGGGCTTTCCCAAATTCAACATGTCTTACCCCTTTTGCGCCGAGGTATCGGCATTCATCACTCAGGGCTGCTCCCCATTCTAAAAGAGGTCATCGAAATTCTTTTCCAAGAAGGGCTTATCAAAGTCCTATTTGCGACTGAAACTTTCTCAATTGGACTCAACATGCCTGCTAAGACCGTTGTATTTACAAATGTTAGGAAATTCGATGGTAAAGAGCAAAGATGGGTATCGCCCTCGGAGTTTGTTCAGATGTCCGGTCGCGCAGGGCGTCGTGGACTGGATGACCGTGGTATTGTCATCCTGATGCTAGATCAGACTTTAGAACCTGCAACTGCTCGAGAGATTGTCAAAGGAGAACAGGATAGGCTTAATTCGGCGTTCTACTTGGGTTACAACATGATTCTCAATCTCATGAGAGTCGAAGGAATATCACCCGAATATATGCTGGAAAAGTGTTTCTTTCAGTTCCAAAATCATGCAAGCGCTGCTGGGCTTGAAAAGGGTCGGTTATTTCTTACCTAATTATGACTAGTTTATGCTAACTATGCTACAGAATTGGGCGAACTTGAACTTGAGAAAGCGAATACGATCGTCGAAGACGAGTCGACCGTCCGAGACTACCATGACCTGCGGCAGAAACTTGACCGCTACGCCAAAGAAATGCGCGAAGTGATTAACCAGCCTAACTACTGCCTACAGTTCATGCAGCCCGGGAGACTCGTAAAAGTGAAGTATCTCAATTATGATTTTGGATGGGGCGCTGTCGTCAACTACACCAACAGGCTTCGTTCAAAGGTGCGTATCGGACTATTATTCCTTTTGCGACCCTAGATTCTAACATACTATAGAGTGGAGAGGAGTTTTCACCTCAGGAGTCTTATGTCGTCGACGTCCTTCTGAACATTGCCTCCGATACATCATCTTTCACTCGGCCCGGTCAAGAACTCCCCACAGGAGTGAGGCCCCCAAGTGAAGGCGACAGCGGTAAGATGGAGGTTGTGCCTGTCTTGCTTTCTTGTTTAGCTGAGATCTCTGGTCTCCGTATTTTCCTCCCCAAGGATATGAAATCACAAGAGCAGAGGAACAGTGCCAGAAAAAATCTCGATGAAGTAAAAAGACGATTCGCAGATGGCATCTCACCCCTAGATCCTATCGAAAATATGGGCATTATTGACAATTCTTTTAAGAATCTTCTTCGTGTAAGTCTCTAAGCCCTTACCTCCTCTCCATATCACTAACATAGCCCTAGAAAATCGAGTTGCTCGAATCGCATTTGCTCTCCAACCCTCTCCATAACTCCCCTAGATTGAAGGACCTTTATAACCGTTACAATCACAAAGTAGAATTGCAAGAGAAGATTAAGGCAGTAAAGAAAGGGATAAATCTTGCGCATTCAGTAATGCAACTAGAAGAGCTCAAGAACCGCAAGCGCGTGCTTAGACGGCTCGGTTTTATTGATGACTTAGACATTATTCAGCTTAAAGCCCGGTGTGCCCCCTCCCCCTTCAACTATCTCCTTCCTCCGCTAACAAATTTCTAGTGTTGCGTGTGAGATCAGCTCTGGTGACGAACTTCTCATCAGTGAACTTCTTTTCAACCGGGTTTTTAATGAGCTCTCACCCGAACAAACGGCTGCGCTCCTCTCCTGTTTTGTGTTTGAAGAAAAGTCAAACACTGAAACCAAGCTAAGGCCTGAGCTTGAGAAGCCATATAAGGAGCTTATAACCCAGGCCAAGCTTATAGCAAAAATCTCTACCGAAAGCAAGCTCCCTATTGTTGAGGAAGAGTATTGTCAAAAGTTTAAATATCAACTTATGGAAGTCGTCTATACTTGGACTCAAGGCGCGTCCTTCGCGACTATCTGTAAGATGACTGATGTGTACGAGGGAAGCTTGATTAGAATGTTCAGACGCCTTGAAGAACTCTTGAGACAGATGATCTTGGCTGCCAAAGCTATGGGTAGCGAAGAGTTGGAAAAAAGGTTCGAGGACGCGATGGGTAAAGTCAGAAGAGGTATGACCCCCCCCCCCCCCATTTCACATCTTCCAAAATTAACACATCACTAACACCCCAATTCTCCAGACATCGTCAATTCTGGTTCACTCTACCTATAAACCTAGCGGCCCCACTAAACCCTAGTTGCCTTGCATATACAAAACCTGTCTTCTCTTCTCTTCTCTTTCGTTCTTTTTCTGCTTCGTCCTCTCCTCAGAAATTGTCCGGGCTTATTCTCTTTCATTCCTCTCCCATGATTCTTCGGATTTTTAATGTTTGGCGTAGAGTACTTCCTTCCTTTTAGATGGAGTGATTACAAAGACGTAATTACGTTAAAGGCAATTGAACTTTCTTACTTTCGTTGAAGCGGTAGACGGAACGGAATGGACATGGCGCTTCTACTGTAAAATAATCCTCTTATTGCCCGTTATTTAACTAATCTTGGAGAAATGTGATGGGATTATCCGCAATTGAGTTTGCAACGTTGTCGCGATATTGGAGACTAGTGGCAGTATAAATATTGGTTGCTCCGATGAATTGGGCAGTCAGGGGGTTTCCACCGCACTTTTAGTTATGCTCCACCACCAGAGGCCAGAGCTTCATGCAGTTGAAGCTGTTTGCACAAAATTTCATTCTATTACCCTCTTCACTAAGCTCTATGCATTGTTCACAGGTAGTCACCTGCCTTTCCCATTACTGACGTTCCATCTGTGATTATTCTACACGGAGGTGTTTGCCCTCGGATATCAGTGATCAATGTTTCCAACTTCTCTGCTCTAGAGATGTATCTATTCCCGTCCCCTGGGGTGGTGACAATAGCTACCGAATTTCCCCACAGCACACCCAATATTGGGGCTTTCGCGCATATAGACTTTGGCGGGATAGGCCAATAGTCGGGCGTCCCTGATCTCTCCAGTCGTTCATCTACTTGAGCTTTCATGCCAAACTCTCTCCAAGTGCCCTGCCAGCTCAGTGCGCAAAGGCACTATTTGCCAGCGATTGGTGTTAAACCAATATTAAAAGGGCTAGTATCACACCACCAAATTTTGTAATGTGCCCGCGGGCAGGGCTTCATAGTTGCTGGAAAATTCAGAAGTTAAAAAAACTCCGCAAAATACCAAAGTCAAGCGGCCAGTCAGGCCAAAATCATTTCCGGCCTCCAATGCCCGGCGGTGTCCCGACGGCCGCTGGATCAGTGGCTGACACAATCCAGGCCGAGCCCCGGAGATCCCCGGACGGTCTGATGATATAGGCGCACACATCCCCCAGACTTTTCGTATTTTATTGCTCATAGAGAAAATAAAATAAAAAATGAATGGAATAGGGCTCATTTCTCCAACGGCCGCGCCTGGGGGCCGCCCAGGCCACTCCTAGCTTCCAGTTGAGTTTTGAAAAATCAGGTAGCTCGGCCGGGGCTTCCTGTAAAAAGCCTGGTTCTAGCGGTGTACAAAGATCCGATCGACCAGCCGCTCGAGATCACTGATTCAAAGCGGGTTATCAACACTACCAAACTAGCACTTCCAATGGCGTATCTTGGTCTCTTTCCACACCGCACTGCACGGCTCGTACGATATTCGACGTCATATATTATCCTATTATAGTTGTACCTATCCAGCGCCTGCCAAAGCTCACAAATGATATTAGCAAGCATCAACTTTAACTTCAAATCGGCAGGAGTGGTCTGTCATCACAAAAACTCACTCGGACATTCTTCATAGAGAATTACTACTGTATCGGTAAAGTCGGACACACTTCCTTGGATGAGACCTTGGTAAACGGAAAATATATCTATACCTGCGGCACCCAATGCATGGCTGTTCCTGTGGCGGTCATTCACTGCCTATATCGATTACACCACTCTCAAAAAAACCCGGCGCATCTTAGACCAAAAAAACAACCAACTTTTCATCGCTGATTGTCCTACCCAAACTACCCCCCTGGGTGTGACTTAAGGGGGGGGGTGATAGCACTAGTAAGCAGAAAGCAATATCTATAACCCCGTTTCTTAAAGATGCCTTAGCTCCGATACTCCCTGCGAGGCCCTGAGGCCTCTTTACTAGCCTCACACTCCTCCTCCTCCTCCTCATCTTCACCAGAATAGCTTATTCCTATCAAACTTATTACTGACCACATATCTGACAATCTTCAGCCCCCTGTCCCACTGACACCTTATACAAATCCTCAGAGCCCCTTTCCCGTTGGCAGCCAGATTCAGATATTTCCCTGCTGCGCTAAGCCTACTAACAGCTTTCCAGCAACAAGTCGCTATCGCCATATGTACCCTCTCCCTCTTGTGGTTACATTTCCCCCTCAAGTTACTCTCGCTCAATAGCCGACACCAGAAAAATAATAAAGTCAAGGCATAGCTAACAAAGAAACATGAACTCTTACAAGAAAAATTTAAAATTAATGAAGCATTAAATTAGGGCTTCAAAAGCGAGGCGGTGTTCAGCCGTTCGGGCGGCCATCCTATGTGCGGTAGTCATAAATGGCTTCATATTATTCACACCTATCCTAGGAATCCATAACCCTTCAAGTTTACCTTCCTATGACTAATTCGAACTCCTCCCTATAACCTTCTCTACTCCTCTTCTCTTATTTATACAGATACCGACCTATTCCGCATTCGTAAGGACCATGAACCTCCAGCTCTTCTCCCATGCTTCATACAATTACCCATGCCCCCCTTCGACCCCATGCTTTATCCCATTCATTCTGAGCACTCGCCCTTTATCAGATCTAATAGCAGAGTACATTGTATCAGCCAGGTTAATATCTGGACCCCTTATTACTCGCCCTCCATCACATAGAGAAAATAAAAACTAGACATCCAAAGAAAACATTATGATATAAACTAGGCCACTCTACAAGGACCTCCATCCCACCCCTCTCTGTATAACTCCAGCCATTTCCCTTCCATTCCTCTATACTTACAGGTATTCTCAGATTTAGGCTGATAGCGCCACGGTCATAAGAATCGGTGCCGCGCCAATATCCCGACTCTATATAGAATAAGATGTCCTTCACCTCAATCATGTCCCATGAGATGATATATGCAATTAACCTCGGGAGCTCAATCCACAGCAAATGTTCCGCCGCTAGGCTAGAGGCTTTGACCTCCCCGAACAACCTCCAAAAGGATCCGCTTCCAGGATAAAGCGAAGAGGAGGTGTACGAAACATCACCCATGAAATCATTCTTACTGAACAGGTCGAGCATTTCAGAGGTGCGTCCATGCCGCTTAACGTAAGTAAGAGACGCGAGGGTGGGATTGGTAACATCCGAAATGCACCCGCCAAACGTGCTCTCCCAGTCTTTTCCAAATTTTTCGCGTTCTTCACGAAACTTTCCGTAATAGCGCAAAGTCCCCCACCATGTCATCTCGAACAGATGGCCGACAATGCATCCACCTTTCCACCCCTTGAGCATACTCGACTGGGGTAACAACCCGTCAACGACAATCGACATGTCGCGCTCCAAAGCAAATGTTGGCTGGAAAACACAAAAATAGCCCTTTGCACGAGGGTTTTGCTTCAAGAACCTGTCAACCACATAACTAGGAATGATCCTATCGCTCTCATATAATGATTCAACACCCCCCAGCGTATCGGAGCTAAAATCAAATATCTTTTCTGTTGGATCTTTTTGTACAACTTGGACCGGCGAGGGGCATCTTATAGTCTCTGTAGCGGAGGAGTCTAGGCCGTTTTGCGAAGGCCGCGAGGGTAATGGTGCCCCAGACATGTGGTTAAAGGGAGGTCTAAACTCTTGCAATCAGAGATATGATAAGAAAATCAGCTTTCCTGTGCGGTGCACGTACCTATAGGCCGGTATAGGCCGCATAGCTTGCGTCTGATCCCACATTTCCTGGGCCCTTCGCCTATCCTCCCACTCGGGCCAGGTCAGATGAGAGGAACAATTTCAGATAGTGGGGATATCGTACAGGGCGGCAATGCTCGCGGTCCGAGTATTGGCCTGGGACCAATGTGGACTAGGGTGCATATTGGGGGGCATGCCCGTGGTTTCTAAACCTGGCTGTCTGTCAAAAACCCCCCATTGTGGCTCCTGCTGATGCGATGGTTGTATGAGAGGGCTAGGGGGTGGAACTCCTGAGCCGAAGCCCGGCGGCCTACGATGGTATCAATGTCAGCCTAGATCAACTCACACTAAGATCCTTGCTAACCAAACCTTGGAGGCGGGGGCGGGGGTCTTCGCGGGGTTCTAAAGGGTGGATAACCTTCCGGCACTGTTTCAAGGCCTGTCTCCCTATTGACACTCAGTATGATTTCTTTGGAGGCGTAGATTTTACCTGCATCTGCGTTATTGGATCTTGCGAATATGTGGAGCTAAGGATAACATCTGCTGGAGCCCTGTTGCCATTAATCAGATGAGATCAGGAGATGTGTCTACGAATGGGTGTGATATAGCATACCAATAGTGCTGGTTGTGATCACCGTAGTGCTCCATCGTTGTTCCAGTGAGAGAACTAGGTCTTCAGGATAGCCACCAAAAGCTAGGCATGCACTTATGGCCGAAGTAGAGGAGAGGAAGCTTGGGAATTTCTTAATCCAGGGTGAGCTCTCCCAAGAGTATCGCCCAGGTTATATCACAAGCACAGTGCTAAGTGTAAGTTTTTTTTTGCAGCCGTGAACTTGTGTATGATGCAGTTAGATTATATACCCCCCAAGCCTAGCTTGGGCAAGGCACCTGCCTGATGGCTTTCGTGCGAGCCTTCGTCGTACAATTAGTGTTACCTTAAAAACTCGTTAAATTGGGTATCGTAGATCTCGATGGGATAGTACCGTAGTAGCAGTACTTGTACTAAGGCATAATAGGCTTAGCAGAGCAGGTTAATAGAATAACGAATACCAGTTAACGAGATCTGAAAAGTCCAGCCTCCCCAAGCATGCCCTGTCTAGAAAACACTCTTCATTCTCGAGGTGTTTTGTCGCAGATTGAGAGGGCTGGGCCCGATCCCCGATACCCAATTTAACGAGTTTTACGGTAATAGAAACCCCGGCCCGCATTCATAAATAAATAGAAGCGTAATGCCATCACATCAGGCTCAACCCGAAGGATAGTTGTACAGTATAATAATTACCGCCCAGATTGTATGGTAGTGATAGCTCCCATATTAATCACCAACAATTATCATTGCGTCCAAGATGTTATCCGAATAGTGAGTTCTGACACAAATATGCCGATGCCAGATATTGGTGTACTTTGTTATGTGCTCGAGTAAAATATTGCTTCTACCCCTAGCATTGTAGTATCATGCCGGTAGACTACCGTATCAAACAAATACTTAAGTTAGACTCTAAATGTACTCGAGCACAGTGCACCAAAGAACTGGTTCGCGCGAGGCTTAGACTATGCCGGGTAACACCGTGACTGACCTCGTGAGTCACGCTAAGAGCGAGATTAGATTAAGCTAATTCCTTGGCGCGTTCCCGCGTCTTCCCAACTGCCTCGAGATAGCCTCATCAAGCTCCTGCAAGCGCAAGCAGTCTAAAAACCCGCTATACGACACCAAAAGGACAAAAATTACTTCTCCCAACAACTGCTCCGTTACAAAGTTCTACAATCTGCTGGAAACCCGTACACCAACATTACCCGTCCATCATGTCCTCCTTGGACATCTCGCAGCGGGTGATTCCTTACACTAAACAGGAGCAAGAGGGTCTTCAGGCACAGCTTGATGGCATGCTTGGCCCCGAATACGTCAGCTATCGACCAGCACCTGGGGGTAGCAGCGTAGCATACCTCAGGGGTGATGTTGCAATCACTCTAGCAAATGAGATTTTTGGTTTCAATGGTTGGTCTTCGGAGATTAAAGATGTTGCAATCGATGAGGTTTGTGTTTTTGGGTACTTTGGAATACTAAAGGCTATAAATGCTGACGGATGTTTTACGATAGTGTCTAGAAAACCACGGAAAGTGGACCGTTACCACCTCCGTTCATTTACGAATCACTCTCAAGGACGGAACTTTTCGCGAGGTACGCCCTCTCCCCTTGGCGGATATCTACGCCATCAGAAGCTTACCGATGTACTTAGGATATTGGGACTGGCGAATCTCATAATCAAAGGACTAAGTCAGCTGCCATCGTCGCATCAAAGAAGCAGGCTGTTACGGATGCTCTCAAGCGAACATTCAGAACATTTGGAAATGCTTTGGGGAATTGTCTTTATGATAAACAGCATATCAAGGGAACAAGGAGAATGAAGGCGGTTCAGGTATGGTTACCCCTAGCCTATCACCCCAACGGCTGACCGGTTGCACAACAGCCGGTTCAAGAGCCCAACTATTACAAACCTCGGTCAACTCGTGATCGTATGATAAAGCAAGAGGAAAGTCTTGTGACCCCTAGTCTGCCAGGGAGCTCGTCTGAGGCGCCCCGGGAGAAAATCATATCTGAGAATGGTAACATTTTCACTCAAACACCGGATGGATCGGGGCTAATTACTTGTTAGATCTAGCTGAGGGGTTTGATGAGTATGGAGGTTTGAACAATGCTTTCCTAGCCGCAGGCGGCTCATGCTAACAGTAGGCAGGCGACGAATACGATTACTTAGGAGCTTTTGAAGACGGCGATGATTTCAGTGAGCATGTGGCGGATGAGGACATGGTAGAAGCAGCGTGAGCGCATCCAATTGTGACAGCTTGTTTGTGCTAATTTGTCCTTACCCTAGTGATGATGTCTTCAAGCGACCCACTCCACCAACCCCTACTGGAGTTAAATCCACATTAGCTCGAGCGGGCGGAAATCAGGCTGTGATTGCCCCAAAGAATCAGAACACACTAGTCCCAGGACTACAACAAGGGCAAAATGGTCAACATGGACGCACTTCCCCTAATATTCCAGCGCAACCACCGGCTCACCAACCCCGCCCCTTCCAGACACAAAATCGTGGTCCCCAGCTCCCACCTCAAAACCCAGCGATTGGGCAAAGGCCCCTTCAAAAGCCTCCTAATGTACCCCAGGGGCCTCGTACACCTACTCCTACTGGGCAAATGGGGCCACGGGTGAACTCATTAGCTAACAGCACTACTCACAATCTTCGCAACGTTCAACAACCGGGTCCAAAGATATCACCACCGCCTTATGCAACCCCACAATCTATACCAGTGCTTCCGGCTCCCAGTCTCAATGGGCAGCCCGAGACGCCTGTTAGTCACCAACACAATGCCCACGTTGGATTCCTCACAAGTAAGGCTTTGCTTGGCCACGAGGATAACCCAAAGATCCTGCAAGGTGACAGCGGGGTTATTCCACCAGATCACGCATTCAATCCGCACAAAGAATCTACAATCCCGCGCTCTGCAGGCATTGATCATTCGAAATCCTCACCTGTCCCCAGGAAGCAGATTCAGGCCGGCGGCGGTAATGGTTCACCGTTTCCACGCAAAAACTTTGAGAACCCAAGTTCGGAGCTAAATAGGCAAATTGGCCAACCTCCTCTGCCTCGTGGGACTGGTGCTTTCCGCCAGCCTACGCCGTCAGTCGGTGGTATCAAGCGCCCCGCCGATGCAAATGCCCCTAGGGTAGCAAAGTATGTTAGCACCTAGACCTCTTCTCCAACCCTACAGCCAATACTAACTTACTCGCAGTGGTCCCGGAAGATCAACCCTAGGGGATTCCTCAGAAACAAGACTAAACGCACGAATCTCGGCCTTTGGAAGCGATCCCAAACGAGTAAAAAACTAGTTTTTATTCCTCGTGTTTTATTTTGTTTCAGTTTCTTGTGTCACCGCATTGGGGCAGTCTGGTTATTGTCATTTTATATTGTTCTCTGTTTTTTCTTCCAAGGGGCGTTTTGTATAACATCTCATTTCATTCGGAGTTGAATTTGCTGTCGGTACAAAATGCTTTCATAATGCCATAATATTTTTCGGTTTATGCTAGAGGTTACAGATGCCATCGTTTCATATCTTTCTTCGTGAAACTTATAAGACCGTCTAATAAATTTTCTCATAGCTGCTGTATCAGGTGTAGAAGAGAAGTTTTGGACCCGTGATATGATAATTGATCTGTTGTGTGGACGAACGCTCGGGGGATGTGAATGCTGATCAGCTCAAAGTCTTGGGTGATTTTTGGTGATTCAAACGAAGCTTAAGCTTAGAATTGGTTAGCCCAAGTACTCGAGTGCCTTGCCCATTCGGCTCCAAAACCCTCTCAATATTAGGCCAATCACTCAAGATCTAGTAATTCTAGGCTAAAAGGGACCCTAAGTGCTCGCAAAACATGGGATCACTAAGCTTAATCATTCATCAAACTACTCCTTGGGGAAGCGCTCAATTCCGAACCCAAGAAGTGGATGCCGATCCAGTCCCGTGATATAGGGTGGGCAGCCCTCGATTACCCTACCAACCCCGCGGTCGCCCAAAAAACAGTCACCCCAGCGCCACACAGCCGACTTCCTGACCCACTCATACAAAGAAAAGCCCATCAACTTCAGCTCCAAACTCGCAACCATCACGACACCCGCTTGTTAACGACGACAACACCCCCGTCTTTAATAAGAAAATAATTCGCTATGGTACTCCCCCTTTAACCATTTTCCACTCTTGTCTAGCGGCTGCGGTAGGCGCATCAGCTATGAATCCGTGATTCGTTTCTCCCTTCGAGAACGAAATTGAGAGAATTGAAGAACACTAAAGAGGAATTTATTCCTTTGCGGTTGGAGCTCTTCTCAGCCGTTCATTTTTCATCTTTTTCGAAAGCTCTGAATTTGGACGTGCATCAAGGAGAAATGCAATGGATGCGGGGATTTTATAGTCTCTTCTATAAAACCTGCTGAAATTCGTTTCACCCTTTTGGCTGTAGTCTCATGCGCCGTTTTGCAAAAAATGCCGCGAGACTTGTAGAGTGGATTTTTGTTTTCTGTTGAGCTTTTCACTGATTCAAAATCTCTCAATGACCAGCCCCCAAAAGTTACCAAAAAAAAAACCGCCGCCGCCCCATACCCCGAGCGTCGGGCTGGAGCTTCTAAGAAAACCAAGGTCAGCTCTTTTCTCTCATTGAACCCCTTTCTATCTCTTTTGCCGGCTGAGCTCTTGATCGACGGTGTTGTGATACTTATCATTTACACGCTTAATGCTACTATAGAACCCTCTTATCGAGAAGCGTCCCCGCAACTATGGCATTGGACAGGACATCCAACCTAGGCGCAACCTTTCTCGCATGGTTAAATGGCCCGAGTATGTTCGTCTTCAACGCCAGAAGAAGGTCCTCAACCTTCGCCTAAAGGTCCCCCCGGCCATCGCTCAGTTCCAGAATGTCCTCGACAAGAATCTCGCAACCCAGACTTTCCGCCTCCTCAACAAGTACCGCCCTGAGACCAAGATTGAGAAGAAGGAGCGTTTGACCAAGGAGGCTGCGGCTGTTGCTGACGGAAAGAAGAAGGAAGATGTCTCCAAGAAGCCTTACGTCGTTAAGTATGGTCTTAACCATGTCGTTGGATTGATTGAAAACAAGAAGGCGTCGTTGGTCCTCATCCCCAACGATGTTGACCCTATTGAGTTGGTTATTTTCCTTCCCGCTCTTTGCAGAAAGATGGGTGTCCCTTACGCCATCATCAAGGGCAAAGCCCGCTTAGGGACTGTTGTCCACAAGAAGGTCCGTTATATTTCCTTTTTCTACCACTTTGTGCATACCACTGACACGAACCATCAGACTGCTGCTGTCCTCGCTATCACTGAAGTTCGCGGCGAGGACAAGAGTGAGCTCTCCAAGCTCATCACTGCCGTTAAGGAGGGGTACCTAGACAAGTATGAGGAGTCCAAGAGACACTGGGGTGGTGGCATCATGGGAGCTAAGGCTAATGCCAAAGTTGGTGAGTAAAATCCACGATCCGCATTACACCTGGCTAGTATCTAACGCAGCCCTTCGGAAATATAGCCAAGAAGCAGAAAGCATTAGACGCAGCGATCAAAATCTAAAAATATGTTGATGTCTCTTTGTCTAGTAGCAAATTCTAAAAAAACTGTCAGCTTTCTGTGGGGGGATCTGGGAGGGTTTTTCCTTAAGGTGTACATGACATACATAGGCGTTGCTTTCCCTTATTCTAGTAATGGACTATTTGACGTCCTCATACCCATCTGCCCATATACAAAAGTCCATGGTCCTCGAACTTGGTGGAATAATCCTTCCTCTCAGATCGTTTGAGGGATAAAGATATCTGCCGAAGCCTGTATGAGCACTTGTAGCTATGCGCATGTGCGCGGTAGCCCAGAAACGATAGTCATATTTAGTCACTCGTCTTGGTAAAAAAAACCCCCCAAGCGCTATGGACAGCGCAGCCAGAATAATCATGCGACACTACCACCCGCGCGCCTTCAGTTTTGGGCGATAGTATGGAGAACCGGGTACATGTAATGTAGGCGATAAGTTAGTCGCATCCTCTCACTGCAAGGGTTCTTTAGGGTGCTATAATACTATATTTTAGAGAGCTTATCATCGCTCGGTCGCCCGACAATTTGCAAGGGTAGTGATTACGCTTAATTCTCGTCCCCGCACTGGCCTTAATGTCCCCCCTATCCAATTACACAAAATGCATGGTTTACTCTAAGCTCCTCCTCCACTCTGACGCCCCCAGGGCGCAAGTGCTTGACTGTAGAAACCACCCATTCCGACCTCTATAACTTGTACCCTTTCTCAACTGATACTTGTAAATTACAACATAAACCCAGCAGTCAACGCCACCAATGCCAATGCGCCGCCCATGACGTTAAGTGAAGATGCGCTGTTGCCGGTGGGGGTAGTGGTAGGAGTTGGGGCAGTCCCGTTACGACCAGAGCCGGATCCACCGGTTGGCGATCCCCCAGTTGTACCAGTGGCGTGAGATCCTGAGGAGGAGGTTACAGTCGCACTACGAAAGGGTAAGTAAGTAATAAATTGCCGGGGAGGAAGGGAAGGGTAATGATATATATTTAAGTATGGACTGACCTTGAAGAAGAAGCGGTGGATGAGGAGGAGGATCCGAGAGCTAGGGTTGGTTGGTTAGTTGGTTAGCATAGGAACTGGATTGTGAGAAGGAAAAGAAGAGGCGCACAAGCAGTATAGCCATTGGCCTTGCAGGTATTTGTGAAGTGGTCCTGAGCCTGCTTGAGGCTGTCGCCGCACTTAGAGGAGAGGCATGCGCCGATCTTGTCGGATCCGCAGAGCTTCTCAATGTCACTCAAGGTGCCCTGCTCGTTCAAACAGGCGAGAACGCATGCCTTTTTTTTTTTGCAAAGTTTGGTTAATGTGGAGTTCCTACTGTACCACGGGAAGCGTGGCGGCGGGCGGCGAAGTTACTCACTGGAGGAGTGGCGGCGGTAGAAGAGCGAATCAAGAGGCCGAAGAGTAAGACAAGGGTGGTGAGAACAGTGGGCTTATAGAACATTTTGATGTGGTGAACAGGGATATTTAATTGGAGAAAAGGGTTTAAAATTGATGGAAAAGAGAGAAGGAGAAAGATACAATAGCTTTGGTGAATGAGCGACTAGAGGAAACACACAAGAAAGAAAGTGGGTAGTTGGAGAGAATGCTTGGGGGAGGGAATGAATGATGTTTATCGGTGTTGGAGTTGAGGAGAGAGACAAACAGAATAGTAAAGGGAGCGGCGAGCGGGCGGCAGGCGATGCGCGCCACGCCGCAACAAGAATAAGGGGCAAGTCTCAGCTAAACATAAAGTTTAGTGAGCGCCTGATACATGCCAGCACCACCGTAAATACCTGCCTGTGCCAGCAAGTACTAGTACAGTAGAGACTATGGGCACTCCCTATTCTCGCCAAGATATCTGGCAAGAGGGGCTTGTCTCATGTTTGGCCTTAAGAATGCAGGATTCCGTAAGGGTACTTGCGTGGTACTAGCACTTGCAGACTGCGTGAGATGAGAACACTAAAACACATCAGTACAGCACAGGAGAGTGCAGTACTGTATTGCAAATCT
This sequence comes from Tuber borchii, assembly GCA_003070745.1. NCBI lineage: Eukaryota > Fungi > Ascomycota > Pezizomycetes > Pezizales > Tuberaceae > Tuber > Tuber borchii. Next base: position 86,040 of record NESQ01000254.1, read on the forward strand.
GGTGGTACCATGCTAATGAATATCGTGCACTCAATATTGAATAAAAACGCCTTTCTCGCACCTAATTAGATTGTAAATCTGTGTTATGGAGAACTATTACCTTTGGTATAAACTTTTGATAAAAGTACATGATTTCGGGGATTCCCAATTTTTTTCTCAATTTTTCTGCTCTGGTATCTTAACCAAGGATCACATTCGAAAAGCACCTTTAACTGCCTGTCGCCTCGCGGTAAAAACATATCCTCCCATTTGCTCCAGCTGTGAGGAATCCTTCGCCTATACCGGAGGATTTTGGAATCCATTTTACCCCGTACAGAGCCTTGTCGTTCTCCGTGTGGGTTGCGACGCAAGTCTTCGTATCGGTCGACCAGACTTTGACTTTTCCATCAAAAGCACTATCAAATCAGGTTGGTCAGCGCTTGTGAGGTAAAAAGATACCACGCAGCTTAAAACTTACCCACTGAGAATATATTCACCAGTTTTGCTCCAAGATATTGAGAATATCCAGCTGCTATGACCTGATAGATTTCCAACTTGTTCACCGGATATAACATCATACAATGCAATTATGTTGGAGTCGCCTGCTGCCGCGAGTAGTCTTCCTCCCGGAGAAAATGCTACGGATCTGACTGTTTTGATGAGGCCTGGGCGAGTTAGAACAAGTTACTGGGTAGTACATTCGTGGACTGACCAGGCAATGAGTGATGTATTTTGCCGGTATCATTGTTGAAAATGTAAACTCCGCCATTCTCGTGCCCCGAAGCTACAAGCCTTCCATCTGCGGACTACTTCAGATGAGACATTTGGCTATAAAAAGAAAGCAATAAGAAAAGAAAAATACCAATAGCTGGGACTCTTACAATATCAACACTCATTCCAAAGCTTCCTTTGGTTTCATATTCTCGGACCTTTTCACCAGTCCCAAAAATATCATAAACACACACCCTTCCATTATAAGTGGTAGCAGCCATAAAGTTTCCAGTGGGTGACAGAGCAATGGCCCAAACTTCGCCTGAAGATCTCCCTTCTGCCATGGGACACTGTGTGAGTATGAGACTCGAACAACGCAGCCTGGGGGTAAGACAAACTTGCGATCTGCTTGACGAGAGAAAGACTTTCTAGATTCCATATATTGACTGTTCCATCAAAGCCGGCACTAGCAGCGAACCCGCCCTCTCTGTTGGTAGCGAGGTGATGAACGCCGAGGGGATGTGTATTCTCAAACTTATGAACTAGAGGGTGATCCGGTTCGTGCAGGCTCCAAACCTGTATGCTTGAGTCTCCTCCAGCAGAAATGGCATACGCTGGATTGACCGCAATGGCAAATATGTCGGAAGGATGTGCTATAGTGCCACTTGTAAGCTAGGCCTCCCGTCAAGTGTGAAGGCCCATAGAATCTGATATTCACCGCTTTCAATGACATGCTCAGTTAGATATTGCTTCGACTAGATTTAAAATTTAAAATCTTAGTAGTGGTTTGAAGCACGGAAGAATGTAGGATAACTGTTAACTCACCATGGTCTGAGTGTCCCGGGGGCATGAAAAATGAAACAGTCGTACGTATGAATAAGGTGGAAGGAGACTGGGGGATAAAATATTCCGACTCAGGAGTGCGGCATGGTGGGGTTGAGTGTGCACGCGTCACCATGGTATGCCGAATTGAGGCTCAACAGCCTGGCTTATCTGCCCCACACCGGAGAAGGGATATCTGTTGGTTAGGGTATAGCAGCAAAGGCATCTTGAAGTTGTCACCCTCTCCGAAGCATAGTAATTACAAGATAAAGCTGTTTTGTGCAATGTTTAGCACCCTTAAAAATCCCTCTTGACAAAACTGCTAGAGGAAGATTGTGTAATTGGTAGTTTCCTAGAATCTCTATGTTTTGTGCACTTTCTGCTTTCCATGTAACCTTTTACTTCATATACAAATCACGCCAAACCCATTTTGTTTGGGTTTTCCACAATACGCATACCTTCCCATCTAGAAACGCGCTCGATTTGGCTACAGCTGACCACACTCCCATCGCCCCCAAACCAAAGTATTGCACCAAATGCAAGCATAGTCCCATAACTTCCACCAGCTTCCTGCCAATCACGCCCGTTTGTACACCTCTCCCTCCCCTCCTCGACTTATGGGATTGTACCGGTATTTGTTCTGCCCTTCTTAGGTGCAGCCTCTTCCGCGGCCTCCTCTCTCCACATGCTCTTGATCTCGTTCACACACGGCTCGCATAGCATATTCTGCCTCTTGATTTTCCCACAGGCCGGGCATTTGTTGAGGGCGGTGATGTCTGGCAGCGCCTTTCCGGCCAACTGTCGCATACGTTTTCTCGAATGACTTTGCTTCTTCTTGGGTACGGCACGGAGAATGGATTCCCAAATATCGGGTAGGAGGTTTGGTATATTGAGGTGGATTGCGGTAGGTATAGCAAGAGCAGGTAAAGGGATAATTGGAAGGAACGACCGTATTGAGTGAAGAAGGCCGAGCCTAGCGACCGAGAGGAGAGGGGTTGTCATTGCAATTGCGAATTCGAGGGGCAGGGTGAGCGCAGCCGAACCGTATTGGCGGGGAGGTTTGGTGTGTTCCGTGGCGACAATGGGCTATCGATTTGTCCGGCGGGGAGGATGGGATCTGAGCTTTGGGTGTCTTTGGCCTGCATCAATTTTTCTTTTTCCGTTGGCGGGAGTGGAATAGCGGGAGACGAGGTGTGGGTTAGGGTTCATCCATAATAAGAGCCCTGTGCTGTACCTGTGCACACCTTTGTATTGGCTCAATGGCTAATGAGTATTTTCTTCGCCGCCAAGACAAGAGCTACAGCGAATGATCATCTTCCCTGCGGCCTTCAACCCCCTTTTTGTCGCTCTCTGCTTGTGTTCTCTTCTCTCAACCACCCCTAACTCTAACCTGTCCATCTTCCCCCCCTCCTCCTAAGAAGCGTTGAATTGCGGAAGCTCCACCCATTTCACTCCTCCTCCCTGCCTCCGCTCAACACCTTTTGAACGCGTCCTGTTCCCACAGTCAATCTTCATACTTTCCCAACAGCAATTATGTCGCAAGCTGCAACCGTATTCCCCCGTAGTCATGTCGGTTTCGACAGTATCACCTCACAAATTGAGCGAAAGCTGCTTAAACGCGGTTTCCAATTCAATGTTATCTGTGTCGGTATGTTTGGCGATGCTCCTTGCCTCTTTGCCTACCTGTGCAATTGTTCTAACTTTGCTATAGGACAAACTGGTCTTGGGAAGTCTACCCTGATCAACACTATTTTTGCTGCCCATCTTATCGATTCCAAGGGTCGTCTCACTCCCGAGGAGCCTGTGCGATCTACTACTGAGATTCAAACTGTTTCCCACAGTATGCACTCTCCTCCTTTGCGGTTGATAGAGGACGTGGGCTAATATACAATAGTTATTGAGGAGAATGGTGTTCGTCTCCGATTGAACATTGTTGATACACCTGGATATGGAGATCAGGTTAACAATGATAGATGGTATGTCATGTTGTACGTGATGGCGGAGGGTGATGGCAAACTGACGTGATGCTTAGCTGGGACCCTATCGTCAAGTATATCAAGGACCAGCACTCGGCCTACCTTCGCAAGGAACTTACGGCGCAGAGGGAGCGCTACATCCAGGACACACGCATCCATTGTTGTCTTTTCTTCATCCAGCCTTCGGGACACGCGTATGTTTTTGTCTCAATTTATTAGTATCCTAATCTGACATTCCGAGCAGCCTCAAGCCCATTGATATCGTTGTACTCAAGAAGCTTTCCGATGTCGTCAATGTCGTTCCCGTTATTGCCAAGTCCGACTCCCTGACTTTGGAGGAACGTGCTGCGTTTAAGGAGAGAATTAGAGAAGAATTTACCTTCCACAACCTCAAGATGTACCCTTACGACAACGACGAGTTGGACGAGGAGGAGCGTGCTCAGAATGCACATATCAAAAATATCATCCCCTTCGCCGTTGTTGGTTCAGAGAAGTCAATTATCGTAGATGGGAAGCAGGTTCGTGGTCGTCAGAACAGATGGGGTGTCATCAATGGTATATTTGGCCCAATCCTCGATACCAGTTTCTTAAATGCTGATTGGAATAGTTGAGAATGAAAGCCACTGCGAATTTGTTACCCTGCGAAATTTCCTTACCCGCACTCATCTTCAAGATCTAATTGAGACAACCTCTCAGATCCACTACGAGACTTTCCGCGCAAAGCAGCTGTTGGCTTTGAAGGAGTCCAGTGCTGCTGGTGCGGGAAGCAGCAGGCCTATTTCCCCAGCTGCCGAGAGGGAGTTGAGCAGAGGCTCTCAGCAGAACAGGATGACAATCAATGGTTATTAAATCTGGTGATGGTGAAGGTGTGGGAGCATGGATATGAAGGGGCGCATGGGCAGTTTGTGTGGACAATTCAAATGTGATTTTTTATGGGAACCTTAAAAAAGGGGTGGGGCTCTCCTTCTCTTTAGCCTCTTTTCTTTTTCTTTTCCTCTCCGTAGCTCCCGTTTCCTTTACCTAGTAATGTTGGGGAGTCTTTGTAATTCTCTATCTTGTGAGCATTTTATTTTCCTTATATGCCGATTCGATGATTTATTCCCTCACTTGGAGCTCGTGGAACTAGTTAAAATGGGTGTTACCGGGATCTCCAAAGATCAATCTGACCAGCGTTTTCTATGTCGTCGTTTATCGTCGTTACTAAACCTTTCATATGTATTTTTTGTTTTTTTCCATCACACAAAATCCTCCCTCCGAGGCGAACGGTGTTTTCTTTTTTCTCTTTCGCCTTTCTCCTCTCCTCCCTCTTTTCCCTCCTCTCCCTCCTTCTCTGAATCATGTGCTGTATCAGACTCTACCAGACCAACAGCTGCGATTTCAAACATGATCTCTTTTGTTTACGAACTGATAGAGTGACATTGAATACTCGTCCAATTCCTGATAAGCCAGGTCAATGTCGTGATTGACGATGGCCTTGTCGTATATGCCACTGCCCTCCGCAAATTCCAGATCACTCAGCGCCCTCGTCAAACGGGCCTCCACGACTTCCGGCGCCTCTGTCCTACGCTTCTGCAGCCTCCTCCGTAGCGTCTCGTAATCCGGAGGCTTGATGAGAACCCGCTTGGACTGCACATATGGATTACCCTCAATTTGTTTGACGCCCTGTGACCCCCCCCCCTCCCTCCCATATCAATCAATCCTGCAGACGCCCATGACATTGAAACCATAACTCAACGAACGGGATGACCAACCATCAACTCGATATCAAGAACGCACATCCTCCCGCTGTCCGTAACGTTCCTCACGGCACTGACGCTCGTCCCGTAAAGGTTCCCGGCAAACTCGGCCGACTCGATGAAGAAGTCCTTTTGTGCTCTGAGGGATTCGAAGTCGGCGCGGTTCGTGAAGCGGTAGTGTTGTCCATTGGTTTCCCCCGGACGGGGTGGGCGGGTAGTATCTGTTTGTTTTTAGCTTTCTAATGTAGTGTGGGGATGTTGGGTGGAGACGGGAGGGTACGAGATACGGAGAAGCCGAATTTTTGGGGGTGGTTGATGAGGAGGCGGTTGAGAAGGGTGGATTTTCCGGCGCCGGAGGGACCGGAGATGACTAGGAGGGGGGTTGGAATTGCTTTAAAAGGGAGTGTTTGGAGGATTTTTAGACCGGACATCCTTTCTTTTTCTTTGTCGGTGGGTGGATAGATGGATTAGTGGGGGAATTGTAGGATGATGGTAGTGATGATGAGAAGTCTATGGTGATATATTATGATACATTTTGTGCAGAACCTCCCTAATCTAGCATCTTAAGCTCAAATCCCGTTTTGAGCCCACCACCTGATGGCCTGCTAACGAATACTACATATTTACAAACCTCCTCCCCCTCCCTCTCCTCTATTCTACTTCTCATTCCCTCGCCCCTCCTCCATATACCTCGTGCTCCCTTCACATCCTCGCCTCAAACTTCTTGACCTCAGCCTCCAATTCCTTCTCCCCATTAACCCGGAACTGTGTAACTTTCTTGATATTCATCAGCGTAATGTCCGACAACTCCTTCTCCTGCTTCTTCGCGTACGCAATCGCCTTCGCTGTCAGCGCGAAGCGCATATCCCGCGGTCCATCTACAAGCTCTAGAATCGCACTCTCGGCCTGATCGGTTCGCAAAGGCTCGATCCGCTGCACGCGCGTGTACCCGCCTGCTCGCTGTTTGTAGCGGGGCGCCAGGACTTTGACAACTCGGGGGACGTTCTCTTCCGGGACCTGGTTTGGTGTGAGCAGGACTTCCGGGTGGGTTCGTTTTGTGGAGGGAGGAGAGATATATACATAGAGAATCTGTTTTAATCGTGTCAGGGTGGCGTTGGTTCCTCGTTTTCCTAGCGTTATCACTTGTTCGGCTATTCTCTGGGCTTCTTTTGCTTTTGCGTAGGTTGTGAAGATGGACTCGTGCTTTATTAAGTCCGTTACCAAGTTTCGGAGGAGCGCTTGGCGGTGGGCGCTGCTGCGGCTGAGTGCTCGAAAGGCTTTGCTTTGTGTCATTGTGCTGGCGGTTTATGGCCCTTGGGGGCCAGGAGGAGGTGGAGGTGAAGTGGATTGAATTGAGGTGGATCGAATTGAGGTTGGTGGGGTTGGTGGGGTTGATTAGTGGGTTGAAGGGATTCTTTGTGAATTCCGATTGTACCGTTACCCGGCTTTAGGCACAGTTTCGAGGGGTGAGGGTCGCTATGAGAGTCGCGACGGGGGAGAGAGTGGTAATTACTGCATTGGTAGCTTTTTCCCCCTTTTTTCGGCCAATTCTCAAGAACTTTTGGTTTGGGGTTTACGAGTACAGTAGTGGGCGCTGAACATCATCAAAAATGGCTGGGAAAAATGTTCGACGGGGCTTGGCGATGCATATTCTTCCCCTTGGGTCCAACAGTCTCGAGCTACAGTGGTGGGCTCGGTACTTGTTATACTAAAATTGGGTAAGGCATATAGATAGAATACCGACAGCAGTATTTGATATAACCACTGATACAAGTACCTGGAGAGATATTTTTGTATGATATAAGGCAGGGATTCTTTCTTAAGTTAACCTGAATTACTAGTTCACGAGCCTTCTTGCGAGCAGGTGCACTCGGACATCAACGGAACGCCGGTATTACCCGGCCGGGCTTCCAAGGAAAAAGTTCCAGGAGCTTCATCCCATCCCATCCAAACTCCAAACGATTTCCGTCCAAAAGGTCTCCACCAACCACCAAACCACACACCAACCAACCAACCATTACTCCCCTCCCCATCCAACCCAAACACAAAACCACAATGGGCAGAATAGGCGGCTTCGTAGGTTCCCTACTCCCACTACAGCCAGACTAACCCAAACTGACAAACTCCCCCCCCACAGCTCGGCGGCACCATCCTCACAGGCTCAATCGCATACCTGACCCTCCGACACCTAAACAAAAACACAAGAGCACACTCAGCATCGCTACGCAGCTCCCGCCAGATCGCGGACTCCATACTCCTTCCCAAGCATATCCCCAAGAACCCTGACCCCAGGCTCGAGCGACCGAGCTTTGTCGAGACACTGAAGGATGCGTGGAATTGGGAGATTGAGAAGATTGTTCGTAGGGTTCAGAGGTGGGATTTGAGGAGTGCGCGGGAGGAGGTGGAGGGTACGGTTGGGAATGTGGTGGAGAAGGTGAAGGAGCAGTTTTGATTGATCTAGAGTTGAATGTGTGGGAGCGGATGCACGGTGGAGGTGGGTCGGACTTGTGAGGTGTTTGGGTCGACGGCGTTGGGGTGAGGTGACTGTGCTGCTTCTTTGCGGTAGAGTCTGTAAATACATTTATTTTTTACTTTTTTTTCTACTTTTTTTAGAGGTAGCGAATATCCGTCTCTCGGCAAAAAACAAAAGTTTGGTTTCACGGTATGATGTTTCTCTTCCTCTTGCCAACATGTGATTACTGCGCTCCAACACTCTCGCCAAGGGACTTTGGGAATTAGAATCAGATTGTGTGGTATATTCCACCCCCCACCTACAAAAAATTGCGTACAAAGTTACTGATAAACAAACCCACAGCTATGAAATCCTCAAGTGTATATACTGTACAACGCAGCCACAAATAAAACCAGTAAAAATACAAAAACCAAAAGAGGAAAGAAATCTCCCGAAGAGCAATACACGTATATTTATCCAGGCCAATGCATTAACACATGTCTACCGACTGCTTCCGAAACGCCTATACGTTTATAGAAAGTCTACGGCCCACCAGTCGAGTCGATGAAACTATACAAGTTAGTCTACTAATTAGTATACTCCCCCCCCACCACATATTCAAAGAGAGAGAGAAGGAAGGGAAGCATACGCCTTAGCCGCAAACGGCCATCCAAAGAAGAAAACAGACCCCGGAACATACCTACGATCAACCAGCCCGTCAATACCACTACCTCCAAAATCTCCCATACAAAAAGAAGAAGGAGAAAGAGAAGAACTCACATGCCAGCAGCCCTCCCCAACCGCTTTCCAAAAAACCTTAGCCGAACCGGCGCAGGACGGGTCTGCGTCGGGTATATGAAGAATGGGTGTTCCTCTGCGACGAGTCTTGCCAGGGGGCGCATGAGGCGGGATGTTGCTTTGAGTACCATTTTTCCTCTTCTTCTATAATATTATTATGTATTATCGATATTATAGTATTAGAAAAAGTAGTGAAGGGTGGTTAATGAAGTAAGAGAGACAAAGATTGAGCGGCGATTAATATAATGCGAGTGAGAGGAGATGATTATCGTGGTGATATTAATTGATGATGGGAGAGGAATGTGCTCTATCTGGTTAAGTGAATGCATATTATATACCTCTCTGTTTTATTCTATCATACGATGACTAGCTACAAGATATCCTGATGTTGGCATAATTTGGGCTGGCATGGCAGTGCTGTAAAGTGGAACGACAGAATTCCACTTCATTCTCGCGAACTTTGTAAGAAGGAAGAAAGAGTAGTGGAGTGATGACCATGCCATAAGGAGGATTTTGTGCACGGCTTATAGTACCCCAGTTATCCTAAGAGCCAATATGATTCGGCCCTTCTCGCGTAGTAGTAAGTCAGGGGATCCAGTGTATTCCATCTCAGCAAGAAAGTACATCTTACCATCGTCAGATGTGGACCGATTTTATGGGGTGAGGTGGTGCAGTTGTTGAGTATTCCTGCGGTGGGCGCCTAGTTCCAGTACTGGCTCGGGGTTGGCCGGCCGTTTCCGCCTGTATCATTAGGAGAGGTAGAGGGAGAGAGAAAGAGAAAGATAAGTTTTTCCTCACGGGTAGTCTAGGGCCGAGGGGTTCTAAATGGGGATTGTGAAGGGGGGGGGGGGGTTATTGGGGTGGTGTTATCTGTGGTCTACTCGGGTACGGGGTGTATGGGATTGCTTGGGACTCTATCGGTAAAGTTAGTACCAGAACTGTACTGTACCATACTTCCAGGTCTTGGGTCTTTGGAAACTGGTTGTTTGAGGGGGACTATCGGCTTGTATAATAGCTCGGCATTTTGAGCACTTGCCTTGCGCTGAGGGTGCTGTGTGGTATGAGTATAGTACCGTATACTACTAGCACGATGGGAGTATGATAATAGAAATTCCCCCACTGGCGAGCGATCATGATACCGGAATCATGGTGTGTAACTCTGTGATACAAGATGAAGGTTCCTGAGCAGGAAGTCCTCTTTTTAGTTTCGGGACACCGGCCCCGGCCCGGCGAGCTCATCTCGAAAGGTTGGTGAAACGGGAACCGGTATTGTATGATACTCTGGCGCCCACTTATTATAGATGTGCATCCTGATAAGAAAAAGAATACCGGTCTAGTATGGTATTATATCTATTCTACAATAACGGGGGGATAATCATAGGAGTGATACCTCGCTGTTATTCTTTCTTTCTTTCTTCTGTCTTCTTTCTTTCTTTTTTCATAAAGACACTTAGGAGCACTACTCGAGTACCAGCAGTATTTCATACCGTGGGATAAGATTTCTTAAAACCCACCACCTCCATCAGCCCTATGCTAATCGACAATCTCCGAATTCTGAGTCAAAAGCTCCTGAGAAGGATTAGTATTTTCCTGACATGGTGTGAGATCAGCCCACCATCGGATGTGTTCTAATAGATCTCGCTACTAACTGGATTCGCGATTCTATTAACTTGCCACTAAACCTATCCTGGGCTGAGGGACATGGTGGACTTTAAAATTTTATGGCAAAATACTCGTACAATAGATATTTATCCCATGGACGGATGAGACATGCAGATTCACGGCCTTCCGTATACGGTAACTCCAATCTGTGGCTCGACTCATGGCGGTGGCTATTTCAGTCTGGGGGGCATGTCGAGATGGTGGGTACGCGGATGGTGCATTCCAAGTACCTCATTAGAAATTATCCTTAGTCAGCACATGGATTCCCAAATTTATTTCTTAGTACTCGATCATACACCATCTGCGTACCCGCCTTCCCGGCATACCTTCAGCCCCACATAGCCATCGCCACGAGTCGAGCCACAGATTGGAGTTACCGTATACGGAAGGCCGTGAATCTGCATGTCTCATCCGTCCATGGGATACCCAGGGCAATGCGTGACCCCCACTGTGCTGCACTGGTACCAGTACTGCACCAATGGGGCTACCGTACTTGAATTGAATCACCCCACCCTGCTTGTGCTGACTTCTCCAGGTATTACATTCCCTTCGCCTAGAATACGGTATGGCATCAAAGGTACTTGTACCGTACGTACTCCCCCACGGGGGAGATTGTCTAGAAAGATACGGTGGTAGACCGGGGACGGGGAGGTGGATCAGCTAGGGTGCATCAAAAAAGTATGGGAATCTAAAACCCTCAGTTGACTTCCAACGATAACGGGATGCTCCTGATAACGCCTTATGCCATATTTGCTTTTTTCCTTTTCCCTTTTTTTCCTCTTTTTTTTCCTAAAGTGAAGTTCATCCACGGTACGGTACTTCCTAGTCCGGTGCGTTAGGAATAAGAGAAGAAACCACCGTATGGTGCCTGTACCGTACATCACAACCTCTATGTCTGCCTGACTTCCGGGTGATTGAAGCCGCCGTTGAGGGGTAGCACCGCTGAACTCATCGTTCACCGGTCGAGGTACGAAACATTGCAGCCCGGATACTAACTTTCCTATCACAGTGTCGACCTTAGCGCAGGTGGCAGCCGCGAGGCGCTGGTGGGGCTAGTTTTATTCGAGTACTATATACGGTATGATATCTCAAGCGGGCCTTCCAGAAAGTTGTTTTTTTCTTTTTCTCTTTTCTCCCCTTAAAGTAATCCGTCGTAACGGCATTGATGGGAATTATGGTGATGTGTGGGGGTGGTACCGTACTGTAAGCACACCATTCTTATTCAGCTTCACTTGCGAAAGTGTTAGAAGGGGCATGTTTGCAGTTCTGTCGGATTGCCTCCTTTCGCTTTGCGGATTAACTAATATCATACTTCACTGGGGAGACGATGGTGGTGGTTAGTCCTGCGTTTGAACGTATCGTACCTCCTACGGTAAATTCACATATGGTTTCTCTTGCCATCTTGTATCATACGGTACCCCTTCACTCATCCTCTTCTAAGCGCCTTTGATTGATCTATCATCCTCAAACAAAACCTCTAATCCCACTTAGTCTACCCTCTACAACAATCATGTATCACTCTCCCTCCTGGGCTAGAAATCTCCAATACTCCAATTGTGGTCCCATAATCACAGCAGCGCACTCGCCAGGTTGGCACATCCCGCTCAACACATGTCTAGTGTATTATATCATGCAGGTTCCCGTCATCTCATGGATCACCGTGGTTGTGAATGTCCAAGGTCTCGACGGCTTCGATGAGCGAGGACAAATCTACTACTTGCGAAGCGGCGAATCAACCCGCCAATGCCATGACTTATCTTATGCTGCGCTTGAGTGCTCATTTATCTTGCGATCAACGAGGGCCTTCGTTAGGGGGTAGTCATACCGGAGCTCAATGGCATCAATCCTCCTTGCATGCCAGGGAGCCGGGACCACTTCACATATTAGCCCTCTTTAAGAAAGCCCCGCGGAAGTGATCCTGCTAAACACCTTTTTCATTTCAGGGCGGATTGCCCCATTCGTCCTACGGAGCTTACCGGCGATATGCGGCACCAGGGCCCCTGTCCAACTCGACCGGCGTGACCCCCGCTGAGGATTATCGAGGGATCGACGCACAGACTGTTGAGATGCAGGCTCACTGAACCTCAATGCCTGCGGGGCTTGTGAGCAAATGATATTATCCACACCGTGCGACGAATGTTTGCATGTGTAATTTCTAAAACATGCGAGACGTACGGTAGCTGCCATATCCTCCATAACACCTTTTTCAATCAAAACTACAAAAAAAACAGGCCAAATGTTCTTACGGAAGAAGTCGGGGCGTAAAATATCGTAAATATTACCAGTAATATGTGATCGATATCCTTAAAGTTTGGAGTGGAAGGGAATCTTGACTAGGATTCGTCAATTGGATATTCACTCGTTCAATACCGTTTGGGTTTTGCCATCTTGCGCGGTCAAGTGAATCGACTATGCTTGGCCTTAAATGTAGTCTTCTAGCGTAGGCTATTGGAGTTCGTTGGTCTTCCAATACGTAAAATATTGGAGCTATATTTCTTCGGTATTTATCACAAACTCTATCACAGAAAAGCGATCACGGTCCAGCTTATAATATCCATTTTTTATTCGAGAATGGACCCCAGCCACAGCTTTTGCAGATTTATAATACACGTTCCCGGCTAGCTTAAGGCTGTCTTAATTGATCTTGATGAGCTCGACCTCACTGTGGGAAGCTTAGTTTCAACTTTATCGGATTTTCGGTGTGATGTCAACTTACAAGATCAAGGTGGCGTTAGCGGGAATGACGGGGTGGAAACCCTTCGCTCCGTAGCCGTAGTCACTACACAAATGTAAGCAAATGCTTTATGGGCAAATTTAGGTTGAGAAATGGCGCACGGGGTGATGGTGAGTCGGGCCTGTTCACCCACACTCATTTGAGGAACGGCTTCGTCCCATCCTTTGATAACTCTCCCGATACCTATTTGGGTGACAAAGGGGTCTTTACGATCCCTGGACGAGTCGAACCTGTTCATCAACATAAATTGTTAGATTCCGTGTTTCTTTGTGGGACGGTATCTGTTATGGAAAAGGATTCACTCACTGAGTACCATCCTGGAGAGTTCCGACGTAGTGGATGGTGACAGTATCACCCACCTTGGGGAATTGGGTACCGTTGCCTTCCTTGAGAACCTGCCTGGTGACGCCCATGATGTTTTTTTCGTTTAGGGGAAAGTGCTTCTATTGATTCGGAGGTGATGGTTGGTTTGGCTGATGAGGGATCTGAGCTTGGAGGAGGGGTGGAGGAAGAAGGGAGGAAAAAAACTAGAAAAAAGGGCGAAAGATTTAAGAGAGAGTATAATGAGGGTTAGGGATGTTGACACAATTTGTGACGGATTGCGGAGGGAAGCGGGGCAAATGACAATGATCCAAGCCAAGCTTCGAGCCCCGCCATCGGATGCCTGGCCGATGCGAGGAAACAAATCGGTTGATACAGTACTTGACATAAGTGTCTTCTTGACTTCGACGCTGAGTGATAGCGTATGATTCCCTGGCTACCTTTCATTCTATGAATCATATATTTGCCTATTTAGTACAGATTTAGGAAATTAATTTAATGCTAAGGTAATTGTGTACAGTATATTGAGATATTGAGCTATCTGTGCAAATATCTAAACAACAATGATGACGGGGGATGCACTTTTACAAATATACAATCCATACTCCGCCCTGCGCCGATGGAAGGGTAAAAGCACTGGTGCTACTGTGCAACAAGCATATGTTGTACTGCTTTATAATACTTGTTACCCACCACTTCTTTTAGCTCATCCTTTGCCAGCCACTGAAAATCTTCGAGATCTTGTTTGTTGTTTGTGAGATTTGCTTGGCCAGCCAAGATCCTTGCTTTCATGAAGAAGACTTTCTTGCCAACTTGGTTCTGTGCGTAGCCGGGGGGGTACTTGTACTTGTAGAGGCCTATGGGAGCGCTGCCGACGAACCATGTATTCATATTCGGGCCAGCTGCTTCAAGGAGTGTCCGTTGGGCGCCCTATATATGGGACGAAGGTTAGCGGAGCAGCCAAGTGATTGGGACCAGCAGACAAACCCAGCGTAGATGCTCCCATTTGCCGCTCAACCTGCTTTGTGGAAATCTCCAGGCGTGCTGGTCACGCTTCTTCTTGACCACCAAGTACAATGTTCGGCTCATCTTCCTATCTAGCCTCTTTGTGTTGTTTTCGATATCTGCTTGTGTTGTGCGTGGGAATGGCTTCTCGACGATTTCTGGGGGGTATTCCACTTCCTCCCCCCGAGCCTCGGCTTCCTTAGCGGACTCCCGTCTGGCTTGCATAATTGACATCGTTTCCTCTTCTCCGGTGACCGTGGTTGCGACAAGACGCTCGTAATCCTTCAATGGATCGAGCTTGTGCTCGGTGCTCCCTTTCAGCAGCTCATCGGCCCATGCTCGAGGTCCATAAGGTTGATAACGCTCTTCAGCGGCCTGTTTCCGCTTCCATTCATCTTCAGCCAAGGTCCCCTTCTTGAAATAAAACCAACGGGCAAATGGGAGTTGTAGGCGATCATTTAACCGTCGTTGATAGAAGTAGTAGGATTGTTCGAACTCTGGGAGGTCCCTGGTAAGCAAAGGCGGTCGTGATATGACAACTCCAGCAGCGATGTCCCACCAATCCTTCCGTGGAAACTCTCCATGCGCTTCAACGGGCTTAAGGGAGCCTTTGGTGGGATCGACTGCTGGGGGATTGGCTAGTGGGGGATTGACTAGTGGGGGATTGACTGGTGGGGTATCGACTGGTGGGGGTTGGAAGGCGTGGCGGGGTTGGACTGAGCCTCAGCGGAGCTATACGGCCGACGGGTGATAGTAGCGGCTGTTCGGGGGGTCACAAAAAGGCACCGAGTGGCCGCCGAGGCGTTCGGGTAGATACCTAGAAAGGAGCTTTGGTTAATCGTCAATTCATTCGCTGGTTTCTTGCAGATAGTTTGTGAACGCACTTCTCAACCTTCCTAGCCCTAGGGTCCTGCAACTCACGTTCATATTAGTCACCGGCTTTACGGCCAAATAAAGGGCGAGAAGTAGAGGATAGGTTTGTGTCCAGTCTGGGGGAATTGGTATGGTAATGGACGAGGTTCAGTCACTCTACTGCTTGTTCTTGTTTATCTTATTCAAAAAGTTTCTCCGGATTTCGTGTGGCTTAGTAATCGGTTGTTTTGGCAGGGGTGGATAAGGGCTTATCTAAGAGTGCAGTCTGCAGAGCCTCAATGTGAGATTAGTGGGGCATCAATTTAAGCCTCAACACGGAGAGGACGCGCCGCGTCGCCCCAAGCGAGTTCTGCTTCCTGGAACTTGTTTCTTGTCACACCATTACCCACACTCAATAATAGCACCCAACTGGCCCAACCCATTTTCATAACGTCTTCAACGAAGGACTCACTATCATGGAGGGGGCACCACTCCCTAAGGGTTGTGTTTCTATTGCTACTGCTGTCGACACTAAAATTGGAGAATATTGCGATCTGGCTGGGGTGGCTGCTGATTTTCGCCCTCCGGTTGCCTCAAGAGGCACAGGTAATTTCCCGACATCAATGATATAGCAATTGGGCTGACATTTGTTTCTAGATTGGGTGGCTACCATCACTCTTTGTGATAGATCTCGTGCTCTCCCTGAAACGTCGTTGACTATCCGCATCTTCAGACCCAACATGGAACTTTTGCCAGAGATTAAATCTAATAGTGATTTAATTCTCATTCGAAGGGTCAAGATGATCAGGCGCGACGGTCACTTACTCGCTCTATCCACCTTTGATACATCCTGGATAATTTCTTATGCTCCGACCCATCCGAAGGGTATACCATTGATATCTTCATATCCTTCTACTCTCAAAATCAAAGCGGACGAGCTAGCCTATTTTCAGGGATTGCGAGAGTGGTGGAAGTCTCGACGGGAGTCCTTTGTCTCGAAAGGTGCGGCTCCAGACACTTATGCCTCATCTCAACTCAGCAACAGCCAGAGGCGAAGGCCTGGGTTGATCAGGGATATGCAGATTGGTTCTTTTTACGATCTAGCGGGGGTTGTTGTTAAAACCTTCCCGGGGAATGGCAATTACACAGTTTACCTTACGGACTACACCAAGAATCCCATGTTACATTCCTACGAATGGGGTGGGTCTCGAAGGATCGGAGCTGGAGGTGAGGATGACGACTTTGACTATACTGGTCGGGGAAGGAGCCTGGGAAATCAGGATTGGCCGGGCCCATGGGGGCAATATACTCTTCAAGTAACTCTGTGGGATAATCATGCCGTGGCGGCCAATAGGTTGTTCTACGTTGGCGCCCACGTTAGTCTTCAAAATGTGCGCGCAAAGAGGAATGGGGACGGGAAACTCGAGGGGACTTTGAATGGAGACCGGCAGTTCCCAGAAAAGGTTATGGTCAGTCTGATAAAGAATATGGATGACCCAAGAGTGAAGCAAATTGCAATTCGCTGCAAGGAATACACGAGGAGGTTTGAACATGACAAGCTGAGATACGAGGAGGAGATGACAGAGAAGATGGAGGAGAAGCCGGAGGGGAAGCCGGAGGAGCCTAAGAGGGAGGAGCAAGAGAAGGAGGAGAGGAGGATGGAGGCGAATGTGAACAGTACGATGACTCTTCTTTTAGACGGTTTGTTTTCTGGTCGATGCTAATCGGGTGCCCACAGTCCGGGCCCTTAGGGCCAGCCAGCCCATCACACCAATTTCCGAGATTGCCGAACCACAGGACTTAGATGGCCCATTCGCTAATAGAATCTACAAGATTTATTGTAGAGTTATCGATTACCTACCTCAACAGCTAGAAGACTTTGCCGTCCAACAAATGGAGCACAGTGAATGGACGTGGAGGTTTGCCTTGTTAGTTGAGGGCGAGGATGGTGCAACTCTCCGGGTTATTGTCGAGGGACAGGACGCAGAATACTTGTTGGGGCGGCCAGCCGCAAAGTAAGATATTTACAAGTGGACCCCATGCAACTTAGTATGCTAACAAGAATGACTAGTCTTCGTACGGATCGACGGGAGCTAAGTGCACTGCGAGAAAAGTTGTTCATCCTTTGGGGAAACCTTGGGGAGGTTAAGGATCAACATCTAAAGTCCAAAACACCTAGTGAAACGGCGACTTCTCAGTCTGACACTCTGCCAGAACCTCCGCGCGGAAAAAAGCGGCGTAGACGCCGCAACAGCAAACAAAAGCAAGTTGCGCATAAGCAGCTCAAGTACGACGAACTTGGGAGACCCTCAAATGCTGACCGTGATGACGCCGAGAGTCAAGACGAGAGTGAGGAGAACGCGATTCCTCAATTATCCGGGAAGATGTTTGAAGCTTGTCTCAAGGAGTACGGCGTTTTGAACGCGAGTGGTCAATGGAAACGACTTCACAAGTTATTTGGAACCGTTATTCTGTGATCTAAGAACAATGTTTTACTTTTACAATTTCCCTTTCTTGCTGCCGGTTGCTGGCGCTAATATTGAGCATTTTCGCGGGCGGGTGGCTTCCTGGTGTTTATTCTGGGCTGGTGTTGGAGAATTTATGCTGTCTGCTTTTCCTTTCATTGCTCTATCCCATCAATTTGATTGTAATATATGTATTGGTGGGCGGTATTCGGGGGTTTGTTCCGTTTGATCGATAATGTGATATTGGTCTTAGTGTGATAGGAAAAGTTTGTGGCTTCGCACCTGTGAGCATAGGGATGAGGGAAAGGCAGCAGTTAACTACTTGCGTTCCTGTGCAAGGGCCTAAATAGTAAGGTTTTTAGCAACCTTTGGAATGATTGGTCTTGCCGGTTTGTTTCTTGTAAGTGAGTTTAGACATATTAGGGGAGCGTAATCGAGGTCTACCCGTAGGAAAAAACACTGGAAAAATCTGAAAGTCAGAAACTCGGTTAGAACACTAGTGTATTCCCGTAGCAAGGCATGGTTTCTAGATACCCAGATTTTTTCTAATGAGTAAAGATAAAGAATCAGGGGAAAAGCTAAAAAGAAGTAATTAGAGAGGAATATTATCCTTTATGAGTGAATTCACAATTTTCTAAGAAGTTTAATGTATAATAAAAGTTGTGAAATAGGAGATATAGTGATGAGGAAATGAACAGACTATTGATGGAATTACCGGATAGTTCTCACACAAGTTACCCGACAGTAGAGGCTGCTTTTCTAAACACTTTCGTACCTTTGAGTTTGAGTCGCTAATCATCGAGTTTGAGCTGCTGATTGATGATGGAAAGGATATGTGTCAAAAGCAAAATGCAAGTCTGAATCTAAAGCAAGATATGAAAGTTGAAACTTACTAAAGAAAATAGTTTCCTATATCTGAGTTGGAAACAGCGGCAGACCGCATATCCTCACAGCACGCATCTGAATTCTTAATCTTATCCCCTGCCATACTAAAGTACGGGTGCAAAAAGACTCGTCCGACGAGGCAACGGCAACCCTACTACCACTCCGAATTTACTACCCATGCAACCACAACTGTTTAGAATAAAGTGAAAATCTGTGTAGACATAAAATAGATATAATGAAAGCCATATATGAAATTAGAACGCAAAAAAAATCGATACTTTGTATACCATCTCCTTGCATCCAAGACAGCAGCAACTCTACTAGGCATAG
This sequence comes from Tuber borchii, assembly GCA_003070745.1. Lineage (NCBI taxonomy): Eukaryota > Fungi > Ascomycota > Pezizomycetes > Pezizales > Tuberaceae > Tuber > Tuber borchii. Next base: position 104,768 of record NESQ01000254.1, read on the forward strand.
ACTCCCACAACTTTTCCAGAAATTCACCTTCAATATCCTGAGTCCAAACCAGATTAAGGGCTTTTGCTAGATATTTAGGTTGGTGGCGGAGTTGCTGGAGGTTCCAGAGTGGCCAGTCACCATTAAGTTAAAGGGAACAAGTCCCACTACCTTGAGCAAGGCTCAAATGTGATATTTAAATTTAATAGTGATACATTTTTTCTGTTACATGTATGAAGATACAGTTACCCTCCATCTACTCTGCGTCAGCCCAACACGCTAAGCAAGAATCGTGATTAAAATATCCAATCATAGGCCGACTGTGAAATATTTTAGTTTTCTTGTAATACTTGTCCATACTCGTGAATTCCATCTAACTACCGAACAAACATTTCAATGCGTTCATTCAAGAGAATTCGACATCATCAAAGAAAACATATTTGCAGGTTTCTCAATAATGTGAGAGATTGAACAAACCTGAAAAGAAAATATGATTACCCAGACTCCGTGCCAACTCGGTCTTACCCGTCCTGGTAGGACCGTACAAAATGAGAGATAAAGGATGTAAACTAGAAAAACCCTCATGAGAATCATCATAATAGTTGGAAAGAAACCTATTACACCAATCTATTATTTCACTCAGCAATCTCCAGCTATCCTCGGCATAAGGGGAACGGTACATGTTCCACTCAGTCGGCTAGTATTCGTTTGCTACAAGCTTAACGTTATAGTGGCTGCCGATATAAAGGTAGGGAGCCACGACTCTTGCGTCTTGGACATCGGCAAAAAAAAATCTGTCTTTTGTGCTCCACGGTAAGCCATGTCGTTGAGTTTTATGTTTTGGCTAATCATGAGTGACTCCAGTTAATCATGATGCTTCCGATTGTATCCACTAATGATCAGATACAAATCTTAATTTTAGCAAAATATTAGCTATTTTTATCAATATCTCATAGACATTTTACATTATAAAGTAGTATGTTATGAACTCAAATTTCTCAACTTTGGTATGTAAAAGGTCCGTGAGTTCTTAATAAAAATTGCTCATATTTTGCAGAAAAGAGTATTAATATCATCTTCTTTAGTCAAACTAATGGGATTTTTAATATCGCGATCATAGGACTCACAATGTGCCAAAACGTAAAACTCAACGACATGAGGCACAGGGGGCAGGCTGTTTTTTTGCTGATGGAGAAACTATTTATCCAGGTCCGCCTTGAATCCCAGAACATATTGATCTCTCCCCACTTCAAAATAAATGACTGAAAAGAGATAAATAAGGTTTTTCTGTATCGACCACCTATTTGGGGGCAGGTGAGGTGGGGCGACTCACTTATACCTTAGTATTTGCATCAAAGCATTGTAGTAACATGGCTGGCTGCATACCAGCACCCCCTGATCTTCTCCCTTTGACACTTTCCCTTTTGAAATCCTCTATGACCACCCTAGATTCTTGCTCAATATAGTTGTACGCCTTCTCTGGAGGTTGGTAAACCACCAGTATATTCGGGTGAAATATGTGATCCCCGAATTCAACATTGAAGCATCGCATGCTTCAGGATGCGAATTTCCATCGGTCCACACTATGGCAGAAAGCGTGATAATGAAGTCCCATATCACGATGTAACTCCGCTCCCAGTCAGAACACAAGATTATGATATCAGAGAGTGAGGAAAATTGGGTTAGTTGGGAGGCTCTCAGTACTGGAGTATGTAACTATAAAGTGTTATGCCCAGATTCTTCCAACAAGCATCTATTGAGTGCCTGGTACTGGCTCACGTGTGCCCACCACCTAATCGATTGGGGGAGAGGGGTGTCATCCAGCATGTTCAGAAGGATATTCGCCACTGGGTTAGTTTTCCTCTTCTTCTATTGTTGCAGTGTTGGGATCGGAGTTGGTTGTCGGTCGAGGAGGGGAAACTCCCTTAGTGATTCTTAGGGTGTGTCAGATTCGGTAGAGGGGAGTTTATCCTGATTGTAGTTATAAGCTGTAGTAGGATTCGGAGAAGAAGAAGAAATCTGTGGGGTAACATTGAGAGAGAGGTTTTGTATGTGATCGATACGTGGGAAAGTCATAATGTGGTTTGATTATTGCAACTTCTCCTCATTGCGGTGGGAATCTGTCCTGTTATATAGTCAGCAAGGTACATATCTATGGGTCACAGTTGAGCCCCATTCCCACTCCCAATCATATAAGTTGCCATTATCTCTATTTAGTATTATAGAGACAATAGCAGTAGGATAGGACTCTATTATTAGAACGCTAAGAGTGGCTAGTGTAGGCCACGTGACCACCCCACTATTACTTTTATTTATTTTCCCCACTGCTATCCTACTATGTTTTTCCTGTTTTTCCTTTTTGTCCTGTTTGTCTTCCCACCTTATATTATAATTGGGCGCATGGTTGAAGATCCTTCATTATACGAGTACTCTACATCATTCTCTGCACTTGCTATCAGTGAGTTATATGTTTGTGAGTATTATCCTGATGTCTATCAAGAGTTAGAGGATGACTGTGGTCATGGATCCTCTAAGTCAACCTCTGTTATGGCCTTTTATCACCATTGCTATTACAGGTGCAATTATCATCGCCACCCCTATTATTGCTATTGACCTTTCTATTAGATTATAATAACATGAGTATTTCGTCGTACGGTACGTGCGGCAGGTGCGCATTATGAGCATATATTCTAGCATAGCACGATTGCTCAGGCCAACTGTCTGTCTTCAGAGGATCAGAGTTATTACATTGTTACCATGCTCGCTGTTGGCGATAATTGGAATTTTTTCCTCCCAATATGGCAGTTGATCAGATCTGGACACCACCATATGGGCGACCTTGAAGCGCCCGCTGAAGTCATAGCTAGCCAGTACAAGGAGAGGAGATATCTATATTATCATCCCATTATCAAGGTTCAGAAGCTTTCCATCAATTTCTATCTAAGGTGGCATTGCCCGATCTACATATGTGTGATTTGTTTTTCTCAGCAGTTGTTGTATACTCTCAATTGAACGCTCTTTCATTGTCTACTCACACCACTGAATAATACCTCCCTCCTGGCACCCAATCTGGTCGGAATACTCCCAATCACTTACAATTGAGTACGGAATATTCTCTGATTGGTCCATGGTCCTCTCCTCTACACCCAGCAGGAGAGTGACGAGGAATAGATCGGTTTCTCTGCTAAGAACAAGCGTCGTTATTGTAAGATACTTTATGATACAGGTCTTAAATTATTGAGATCTGCCTCCAGCAGTAGCATTAAGGAGAAGGCGTTTAAGTTCACATGTTGTCATCAGCAAAAATAATACTCTGTGCCCAGTGTGCCCAGTGCGTCTGGCGCACTTGAGGCATATAATGTCAACTGCAAATCAGAAAGCAAACTTGTACTCACTTAACTCAGGGCGTACCTGACGCAGCACGACATCTTTCTGAATGCACCTGGCGCAACACAACATCTTCTTGAATACACCTAGCACAACCTAGGATCTTCATGAATACACCTAGGGTAATACCACATCTTTAGGAAAGAGTCAAGGGTGCCCTCTTATTCACTCCTGACCTAGGTCACAGTATATATCAAGTTCATAAAGTTCTTTTTAAATCATCTATATAATCTCTAATTCTACTACTAGTTATTTACATAAGAACTGCCCTGTTATCACCTGTGAAAAAACCCGACATTATGGCCCCCTCCCGTTCAGACGACTCTGTAGTGTGAGGGAAGATTATCGTATAGAGACACCCTCTTGGTGGTAGACAGATGAGATGGCATAGAATGCCGGTGTGAAAGGGCTTCGCGATCACATACCTAACTCCCCGGGAACCTGAGTTTAAAGTCAGTACTCACAAAACCTACTATGAGGTCTCCCCCTTCTGAGAACTCTGTAGCGCCATGGGAAATAGTCTGATGGAGACGCTCTTTTGGCGGTAGACAGATGGGATAGTGTAGAACACTATCTTAAAAGGGCTTCGCGATCGCATCAATAACGCCCCCAGAATCTGGCTTTAAAGTCAGCCCTTTCCAAACACCCTGGACTAAAAAAACCCAGTATAAGGACTCCCCTTTAGAAGTCTCTGTACTGCAATGGAAAATGATTATATGGAGACGCACCTTTAGTGGTTGACAGCTAGGATGGTATAGAACGCTATTGTAAGAGGGCTTTGTGATCGCATGCCTAATGTCTCGAGAATCTGCCTTTAGAGTCAGCACTCTCCAAATACCCCATACTAAAACAATCTGGCATAAGGACTCCCCTTCAGAAGACTCTGTAGAGCCATGAAAAATGGTCCTATGGTAAAACCCTTTTGGCGGTGGACAGATAGGATTGCATGGAATATCGTACCCAAAAGGCTCCATGATCTCATTCCTGATACCCCAGCAATCTGAATATAAACTCTGCGCTCAAAAACCTAGCTATGAGGACTTCCCCTTCTGAGAACTCTGTAGCGCCATGGGAAAAGGTCACATCGAGATGCCCTTTTGGCGGTTGACAGCTGGGACGGTGTAGAACGCCATCATAAAAGGGGTTCAGAATTGCATACCTAATATCCCTGGTATCTGCCTTTAGAATCCGCGCTCTCCAAATACCCTAGATTAAAAAAACCTGGTATAAGGAGCCCCTTTCAGAAGACTCTGTAGCATTATGGACAATGGTCGTATGGTAATGCCCTTTTGGTGGTGAATAGATGGGATGGTGTAAAACACTATAGTAAAAGAGCTTCATAATCGCATGCCTGATGCCCTAGCAATCTGGCTATAAACTCAGCACTCCAAAAACCCACTATGAGGACTCCTCCTTTCGAGAACTCTGTAGCGCCATGGGAAATCGTCATATAGAAACGCTCTTTTGATCGTGCATAGATGGGATGCTGTAGAATGCCATCATAAAAGGGCTTTTCGATTGCATAGCTAACCCCCCAAGAATCTGGCTTTAAGATTAGCACTCTCTAAACACCCAGGAGTAAAAATACCAGGCATAAGGACACCCCTTCAGAAGACTCTGTAGTGCCATGGAAAATGCTTCTATGGAGACGCCCTTTTGGCCGTGCACAGATGAGATACTGTAGAATGCTATCATCAAGGGGCATCACGATGACATCCCTAATGCCCCCAGAGTCTGGCTTTTAAGTTAGCGCTTTCCAAATCTCCTAGACTAAAAACACCCAGTATAAGGATGCCCCTTTATAAGACTCTGTAGTGCTATAGAAAATGCTTGTATGGAGACGCCCTTTTGGCCATGCATAGATGGGATGCCGTAGAATGCTATTGTAAAAGATCTTCACGATTACAGATCTAACGCCCATGGAATCTGGCTTTAAAGTCAGCACTTTCCAAACACCCTCGACTAAAATAGCCTAGCATAAGGACCCCCCTTCAGAGGATTCAGTAGGACTATGGAAAATAGTTATTTAGTAAAGACGTTAGAGTAGGCTGGGGTTGAAATGAGTGAGGGGGTGATGAAAGTAGCGTGATGAAAGTTCGGTAATGAAAGTAAGGAGTCACGTCGCATCAAATACTAAGTACTGAGAAACCACGATACGAGAGAGTGTCCTAGCTATCACTCGCTTTCACAGTAGAGTGAACTGGCATTTTCGTACTCTCAAGGATGAGCTTCTGAAAATAGAATACACTGCCTGTCCTAGAGTGTCTTTGGTGAAAAATGAAGATTAAGAGTAGGGGGGCTTTCTCACTTAGCGCCCACACTAAGCTATCTGTCTTTGCCAAGAGTAGCCTCTATCTATGTATCATAGATGGCTGGAATACCAGTCAGAAGGCAGATATTGGCTAGGGGGTATTCAGGAAGGAGAGTAGTTGAGTGGTCTATTCAGATGTGTGATGGTGTTGTGAGATAGGTCCAGAAAGCTGGGGGGTAATTTAGTGTGGCAACGTACATCAGGAGAGACAGAGCTTTGTAACTCCTATCCAGGTGCACCAGGCGCTAAGGGCGTAAAAGTGAGGTCTCTTGCATCAGGGTGCAACACCAGTATACCTAACACATGTTATTTTTTGCTGATAGTTTGCGCCATTAGGTATCTTTCTATCTGACAGTTATCAATCAGGAGAACTCAGTTAGACTGCCCCATCAGCAGGCATTGGTATGGTGGGTAGGTTTCTACACGCTACAACTTAGTACTGGTGATAGGACTCCCTTCTGGGCTGTGGAGATGGGCCCCGATGATGGTATTGATTATCAAGTTGTGAATCAGAATGGTGTCGATGCACCGAAGGCCGCGTTAGTAAAGATACATAGATTTCATGATTATGTCAGCTGGACTGAGATGCCTTTCTGATGTATTTTATACTTCTTATGGACAGGTTGCATTAGTAAAAAAAAAATCTGTCTTTTGTGCTCCACGGTGAGCCATGTTGTTGAGTTTTACGTTTTGGCTAATCACAAGTGACCCCGGTTAATCATGATGCTTCCAATTATGTCCACTAATGATCAGATACAAATCTTAATTTTAGCAAAATATGAGCTATTTTTATCAATATCTCATAGATATTTTACATTACAAAGTTGTATGTTATGAACTCAAATTTCTCAACTTTGGTATGTAAAAGGTCTGTGAGTTCTTAATAAAAATTGCTCATATTTTGCAGAAAACAGAATTAATATCATCTTCTTTAGTCAAATGAACGGGATTTTTAATATCGCGATCATAGGACTCACGATGTGCCAAAACGTAAAACTCAACGACATGAGGCACAGGGGGCAGGCTGTTTTTTTGCTGATGTGCTTCAATGGAAAAAGTTCTAAAGACTGGTCCGACAAGGCAACGGCAATCCTACTACCACTCCAAATTTACTACCTATGCAACTACAACTCCTTAGAATAAAGTGAAAATCTGTGTAGACATAAAATAGATATAATGAAAGCCATATCTGAAATTAGAAAGCAAAACAAATCCATTCTTTGTATACCATCCTCTTGCATTCAAAATAGCAGCAACTCTACTAGGCATGGACTGCCACAATCTTTCCAGAAATTCACCTTCAATATCTGGAGTCTAAATCTGATTAAGTGCTTCTGCTGGACATTTTCTAACAGTATCTGGAGTGCCCTTATTCCTGTGAATATTGGGAAAGTGCTGGTATAGCTTTTCCTTCATCCTCTTCTAATAGTACTCAATTGGATTGAGGTCAGGCGAATTGGATGACTATTTTATAACCTGTATATTGTTTTCTGCAAACCAAGCCATAGTATCTCTTGCAGTGTGTATCTTTGCACCATCCTGCTGAAAGATAGGATCTTTAACTGTATCTTCTACCTCCTGCCAAATATCAACTAAGCCATCCTCCAAAACTCCAATATATACAAATTTATCTATATTCTTCTCAAAAATGGAAATCAGTAGACCCTTACCTCTACCTTAAATACAATTTCAAACTATCAAGTTTATCCCTGGTCTCTTAATAACCCCCTGAATACAGTCTTTATGCTACTTTTCTTCAGGTATTCTAAATACCCAAATACACTTAAGATTTTGAGACATTTCAACTATGCATTCATCACTAAATATGATACCTTCAAAGTCTTTCTTTGCCCAATTCTTATACTCCATTGCTCAGAGTAGTCTCTTGACAGCATGCTTGTCCTTTAGAAGTGCTCTCTTCCAGGCCCTCTATGTTTTTATGTTGAGAGAGGCTAAAGCTCTCTTGACTGTATCAATAGAGGCATGAGGTGTAATATTATTATGTAATTCTGATAAACTCAGGCAGCGTGCCTTCCTAGACTCACTGACCTGATGGTGGTAAGTTCTGGAAGTAATAATCTTTGGTTTTTTAGGTATAATAAGAGTTTTTGCATCACCCCTATTTTGGAAGCAGTTATGGAAGGTTTGAACTATACTCTTAGGGGGGTGTAAGAGCTCTCCAATTTCTGAAAAAGATATTTCTTTTTTTCTCAGAGCAAAAATTTGCTCTTTCTCAAACTTGGTGAGGTAGCCTATCTTCTGTGGAGGTATTGTATTTAAGAGGGGGTTGATCGTAGAGGTGGAGTGTTTTGAGGTGTCGTTCGGTAACCACCGATTGGACGAATCTTTTTGCCCTAGCACTTTATAAGGCAAATCACATACATTCCATATAAGTGAATTATATATCTATTATTTTTGATACTAATATAAAAAAACCTGTAGACTACTCCCTTGAAGCTACAAGTCCACCTGCTATCCGAGCTCTGGCAAGTGGATCAATTACTCACAAGATGTATAGCAGTCCAGAATGACAACCTGGTATTTATAGTTGGTCAAATGTACAGTTGTGTCAAAGAAGGCTGGACACCCGGACTGACTGATAGGATAGGAAAACCCCAAATTTACTACTTTATATCTCTTCCTCAACCTCAATTATAGGAGAAGAATAGGAATTAGAAGGTTCTGTTTCTGATTGCATTTCTGTTTTGACTACTATCTATGATGGTTGCGATGAGCAAGTTGCACTGTAAAATTTAGCCAGACTGCCAGGACTTTTGACATAACTGTACTCGAGGTTCAAATAAGAATTATATTACAAATAAAATTTCAAGCCTAACGCCTTAAACTTGAAAGGCTGGGTAATTACCTTAGTAAACCTTGAGCTGAGTAGCAAACCTAAGTATCTGGGTATAAATAAAATAATAGTTTGTAAAGTCAGAAAAGATGATAGGGAAAGAATAAGTACATAAGGAGAGAGTTTTGGATCTAGAGAATAATTCTATCTAAGTAGCTAAGGAAGTGAAATTCCAAGAAACCTGTAAATTGCGATTTATTTATTTGATCATGTTTTAGAGGAGTGTATCTTGATAGGGTAAGGGAAAAATTCTATGACAACTATACATTTTTCAACTAGTGGCCAGCATCTTGCGTATATCTACATCTACCAGCTGGCCACTATACACTCACTTTACTCTACCATCCTGTAGACTATAGTATTGATCTCCATATTCTACAATACTCTATCAGCAAAAAAATACCTTGAGTCAGATGCGTCAGAGTTACGTCTTGACGCAAGTGATATCGCTTCTGTATTCCCAGTATGAGGTGCACTTTAACTTTGTATTCTCTGCGTCAGGGGTACCCTGATTTGCATTGCAATGCATCCAAGCATACTCTCTCTCTTGACACCACCTTATGTAGTACTGACGCCCTGTCTAAACCTTGGTTCTGGTTTATTATTATGACAGCGTCAACTTCACATTGCCTCTTCCGGGAGCCCTGACGTATTTTCTCATCTCATCTCCGATGTTGGCCCACACCACAGTTCAGAATCTCACCTGTACAGGGCAAACTAGATTGTAGTATAATAGTTTCTTAATCTTTATTTTCTGGATAATTAGTTCTATATATATATGGAGCTTGATGATGTGCTTGCACCTGGAAGACACCATCTAGCGAACTCTGGTAAGATTCCCCCAACTTTCTCACTACAATTCGCTAGACGGTATTTTTCGTTCCAGCAGCGCTGGGCAATATGACACTTACGTATAGCCAGCACTCCCCCCACCAGTCTCCTGATTTCTTAATATACTTCGTTGAATTTTGTCAAATCAATCTAGCTATTCATCAGCAAAAAAACAGCTTGCCCCCGTGCCTCATATTGTTGATTTTTACGTTTTGGCACATTGTGAGTCCTTTGATTGCGATATTAATAATCCCGTTAGTTTGACTAAAGAAGATGATATTAATTCTGTTTTCTGCCAAATATGAGCAATTTTTATTAAGAACTCACTGACCTTTTACATACTGAAGTTGAGAAATTTGAGTTCATAACATACAACTTTGTAATGTTAAATGTCTATGAGATATTGATAAAAATAGCTCATATTTTACTAAAATTAAGATTTGTATCTGATTATTAGGGAACATAATTGGAAGCATCATGATTAACCGGGGTCACTCGTGATAAGCCAAAACGTAAAACTCAACAACATGGCTTACCGTGGAGCAAAAAAGAGAGATTTTGTTTTTGCTGATATTAACCAGCCAGTGCCCTTCCCCATCGGAGATCAGGTGTGCCAGGCCGAGGATTGCCAGTACTGCAACTATCATCAACTCTCGAGTGTCCGCTCTTATCTGTACTGTAACAAGGCCATAAATGTCTGAGAGATATACTGAGTTGACTGCACTCAATATCCAAATAGCCGGTATTCAACATATAGTATTCTGACTAGTGAGGTTCTTGATTTTGAAGAGCACTACAAGCCCTGATAGCAGATGGCACCTCAGTACACCATATCGCTCTTTAGTACCAGCCTGGACCCAAATTCAATCATGGCGACTCTCCTGGTTCCTGAAGTGTATGGTGCCAGTACATCGCATATGATGCATGTCATTAGCGTCGCTTTCTTGGAATGCTAGAACCGGGATTTAGAGTTGTGTCAGTAGTTCAACCGGGAGTGGTTAAAGTATAGCATGATATTCAGGAAGCTGGTATTCTGTCCGGAGGTTATGCCAGCAATTTCGGGTCAATTGGTAATATATACTATGGAGGGGGAATGCTGACATCAGGCTAAAATCCAAGAAGTTTGACATGTCATCCTGACATCCTTTCAGGATCTTCCTATAGTCTACCGGCATTGTTACGGCACTCATTGTACTCTCTAAATATCGCATGACATTTGTGGAGAGATTGACTCTCCAGTGTCCAAGAGATTTGAGGTTCAATAACCTTATTTGGATACTGTGATGATAACCATATCTGTGCATCATTTGGCACTCAGCATTATTTTTATTCGATAGTCACCATTCGTCCTTGATTTGTTTCTTGTGTGAGAGGTCTCCAAACTCCATGGAATATATCAGTATATTCCCAAAGTAGTATATATGATAACTAAAATAACAAGGTAGATGTATTTTGATAAAGTTGAAATGCGATTCACTATGGATTAAGTCTATACCTCACTCGTGCTCTTCTTTATGATGATTATCACGGATACGACACCATTTAGAGGAGGCCATGACCTGGCTCATATGTGTTTTCTCATGTCACATTTTCTTCCGTTGCTCATCACTCTTGGCCAGTGCATGCTTAGTTACTCGAAACTCCAAAAAGAGACCTTTCATCTTGTAAAATTGATTCTGATGATCCTCTCTCTAGGCTATAGTGTCAGATGTCTAGCTTCGATATTGTGCAATCATACTGAAGTCCATGAGCACTCAGACGCATCAGAGAGTATATTTGAAAGGCATCGCTTGTGAACTCTATGGCTGGTGCAGTGCCATTATGAGAACTGCAAAAATACAACACACTAGATTCTTCATCTCCTTCTCCTGCCACTGGGCTACCTCACAGTAAGTCTTTCTAGATATCAAAATCCGTGGTAGGGCGGAAATGTTTTTCAAGCATTGTCAAAAGCATGCAGTCACTTGTATTTCTTGAGAAAGTCTTAGATCCAGTCTATTATGTGCTTAAATAATCCAAGATAAACTGTATAGAGGATGTACGGGATGTGCAAGTCAGACACCGAGACCCAGTTCGGTCTATAAAAAATGTTTTGGCCCAAATTAATACCAAGGTCTGGGAACTTGATATGGGTGCCATCTGACTTTTGATACTGATATTGTTCCAATGTTGCGTAATCTCGTGCTTGATAGTTCTTGACCTTAGTTACTAATTTCTTGGCAGGTATCTCACATATAGGATAAGTGTTAGATTTTAACCAGTGAAGAGTAATATTTTCCATAGAGTCTGCAGCCCATGCAGACAAGATTAGAAACCACCTCCAAACCTTCCTATCAGTACAATCAATTGGGATACCATAAAGCGCAACGTGCTATAGTAGAGCAAAAATGAATTCGAATACGTCTTGCAGTGTGTCGGGGTTCACTTGTCTCTGATATTGATCTGCTTTGGTGGACTTTGCGAATTTGGGGGGGACAGACAATAGTATGAGAAACAGAACAGCTATTAATCCAGGGCTATTGTACTGGGCTGACAGAAGATTGCTGAGTATAATATAGACAGGCCATACATTATTGTTACTGGAGTAATTGCTGAGATGTATCTGATCGGATGTCCCAATAATGGGAATTATAGTCACACCAGTTGGAAGTGTTTTCAACAACTAGCCAGCTAACGTTACTGTAATGGAGGTTGGGGCACTGTCCTTGAACATCCCACCAATACTATTCTCCACTCCCAACATCCCTCCTCTACACTAAATAACCAAAAATTCCCCTTTCTAACGTATTAAAAATTCCTAAAAAAGGTTCCAGATTCTGATTATTGAAATCAGTCACAGTCGTATTCCAAATTGTATTAGTTTTATAGCAGAATACTATCAAATCCACTTGGCTCAAATTGATTATATAATTAGGCTCCACATTCTCTTAATTATACTAAGTAGCCATTTCTGGAAGTTTTAGTAAAGAGTCTCTAGCTTTGTGCTACTTCTTGTTTCTCTGCTTCTTAGTCTTCTGTGAGGCACTACTGGCTACAATCATGCCACCTATCATAGCCTCCTTATCACCAGAGAAGCTAAGTCAAATTTTCATATTCCTGGTAGTGTTGTTCCTCAGCCGGCTCAGGCTCGAGGTAATTCAGCAAAAGTTTACATTTAACCCCCATAGCTCATGAGGGATAGGGGGTATGGGGGGCCAAATTATAAAACTCAAGTTGTTGTATCTCTCATCCATGCCCCATAACTCCAGAATAAATCCGGGGTTACAGGGTATTTTTTTTTGCGTCGTTAATTTCGTTGTCATGTGTCACAAACGGTGACTAGCAGGAAAGGTTTTCACATGACTTATACTTATAAGTCATAGGGTTTAGTATCTCACATAACCACGCGATAGCGTGTCATTCCTTTGTTATGATTGGTGTATTGTTTTTGACATGACTCACGATTGTGGTCATATGATTATGACTTTCGCACATGACTTATAGTTATGAGTCATAGGTTCCACACATGTGACGCGAGTTGCGCACATGATAGGTTTATTGTGTTAGTTGTTATTGCGCAGTGACTCGTACGAGTCAGCTGATGGATTTCACACTATGACTCACTTATGAGTCATAGGGGCGCGTGATGCGAAGGATGAGTTATGAGTTGCGGGAAGAACGGTTATAAAAGAGAGCCCTTACGGCCTCTTGGTTTAGACACGAACCATCTCCTCTACACACCCGGCGATTGAAATCTCAACACCACGAGAAATCATCGTCAACATCCACCTCCCGCACTCCCAGTGAGCTGCAACTCCCTATGATAGATTCGGACTTGGGCACCCGTTTCTTAGGGCCTGTCCCTACATCCTCTCAAGTTTTTGCTTCGCGTTTTCTCCTGGCTTCCTTACAGCTGTCTCGCGTACTCGCTTAGCATCTACACGGTCGGCAACCCCTCGTCATACCTGCGTTTCGTCGTTTAGCTTCGGGCGATCTGTGAAGTAGCGGCACTGGTGGCCTTGCTTTCTGGTATTGCACTCCCTCCTGAACGGTTCGGTCGGTACGGTCGCATCGCGAAAAATCGTGACCCCTTGGTGGTCCTCGTCTCCTGCGTCACTGTCCTGGGTCTATCCCTCCTCTCCCCCGCTTGGTTTCGTCCCGTGGCTCGGTTACAGCCAACACCCCCCCGCACGCCGTCGGCCTATCTTTAGGCCGGCGCACCTCCCCCCCTCACGCTCGGCGGCCTGCACCACCGGCTCCTTTCCGCCACTTTCGCCTTAGACTCGTGGACTCCCTCGGCTCCCCCCGCCACACGCTATCCCATTAGCCCCGACTGCCTGGCCTATATGGCCCCGGTACTATTACCCTCGAGTATGGCTACGGATCTTTGGTTTTCTCCTTGGGATCGGCAAACGTTCTTAGTGACGGATGGGCTTTCTCTTGGTTTGATTTCCTACGGGTTTTGGTATTTTTGGTTTGGCTCACTGTCGGGTTGTTTCTTGGGTTTTTCGGTAGATGTTTTTGGCTTTTGTGGTTTTCATGTATATATTTTTGTTGTATTCAGCGCCCGGGCGCTTGGTGCGGGTTTTAGACCAGGGGTTTTGCCCCACGGTTTCCACCGCCTCGACGATGGGCTGGACTGTAGTTGGAGGTTTGTTGCGGCCGTATCCCTTGTGGATGTATGCTATTTTTGTACCTTAAACAAAATTTAAAATATGATAAAAAAAAAAAAAAAGGCCTCTTGGTTTAGAGTTCTTCACGCAATCATCTAAGTTATTTTCCTACAATATACTTTATCTTTGTTACACTACCGGGCCGAGGACATAGTGTCTTTCACGAGCTTAGCGATATACTGTACGAGACCGGAGTCTGTATACTCAGCGGTCATTGTTCGTACGTATTGAAGATAGTGCGATTGCTATCAAAAAGAAGGTTACCGGCTGCAAGTATTGCCCGAAGGGAAGAGGATTGTTACCTTTGATTGCGTTATTTACGCAGCACTTAACCAGAAACAGAGAAAACGGAATCACCACATGAAGACGACATAGAAGTAGCGGTATTCGATACTACTACACTAGGAAAAGCACTCGACCAGACACTAGGAGAATCATAGGCAACGAGTCCAGATACACCAGAACCAGCATCATCAGCCGGGTCAGAAGCAACCATACTACCAGGAGGAATCCGACAAAATACAATATCACTAGCAACAGGAGCAGCGTACACTGCGGAAGGAGGGACAGCAGGTGCAGAGAATGCCGGTACCCAGGTACCGGAACTCACCACGGAACAACTCTAGCAGATCATAGCAAACCTTATATGAGGCAACCGAAGACCAAAAATTAAGGAACCAGAAATGTTCACAGGAGAAAGAACCAAACTCAGAGGATGGCTAGCACAGCTTAAAGTTTACTTCACAGCTGTGGGATGGACTGAAGGCCATCATACCAATAGAATCTTATACACATCGAGCCTTCTAAGGGGAGATGGAGGAGCATGAATAATACCGTACGCGGAAGGACGACTCTCTCATGAGTGGGAAACATGGGAAGCATTCGTGGACGAAGTCAAGAATCAATTTGGAGCTATCAATGCGATAGAAGAAGCAAGACTCAAGATACAAAACTACGACAAGGAAACAGAACCATGACAGAATACAGGAACGAATTCTGACTCGCAGCTACAGAAGCAGAATTGGACGACCATACAGCAGGAGAATGCCTACTCACGGGCATGAACACAACACTCTAAGAAGCATGGGGAACGGACAGTGGTGATTATGTCAACACAGAAACACTGGCCAAATGGGCAATCAAGAAGGAAACCAAGCTAGCTACGGTCAAACACATACAAAAAAAGGGCACCACAGAAAGGACTACTAGCACCCCACGAAACCTGAACGGAATATTCAGACCAACCAATAGTATGATCCCAGAAGGAGACCCGATGGACTTGGATGCAACAAGACGAAAGCCAAGGCTACACCTGGAGGAATTTAAAAGAAGGATAAGGGAAAAACTATGCCTCAAATGGGCAGGGGCAGGACATCAAGTACGAAATTGCGACAAGCCAAGTGATGGAAGGAACTATACCACAACATCCAAACAAGGACAATTCTCGAGAAGGGTGGGACCTTGGGCGGCGAAGCCAAGCATCAAGGAAATTGAGGTTAAAGAAGATCCCAAACAATCGGGAAACGGCGAAAGTCCCCTGTAAAAGATAGTACTAGGGACAGACCGGAACGAAAACCCATCATCATGGAAAACTACTACGCGGCACTCAACTACATGGAATCACTTGAACGAGAAACGATCACATCATGATCAAGATACAACTACACGGAAAGCAGGAGTCAGTTACGATAAACGCGATAATAGATTCAGGGGCTACTGAAGACTTCATTGACGAAGGCATATGTGCCAAACACAGAATTACGAAAACAAAGGCCAAGAAAAGAAGAGAGATTTATCTTGCGGATGGAAAACCAAGCGCTATGGGTCTAGTTACCCATTTGGCGAAAGTGCCTATAGACATCAATAGCCATAGGGAATTGGTAACTTTCCAAGTGGCAAATCTCCAGAACCACGAGGTTATTCTAGGAATGCCATGGTTACGAACACATAATCCCACGATTGATTGGGACCAAAAGAAGATCACATTCAACAGCGAACGATATACGACATGGTATCTCAACAGTTCGCCAGTTGCATATGCGGTACCAGAAGACGAAGCTCTGGAAGAAAACCTCCTCACTAAGTACTCGGAAGTACAGGTGGAAAGGAATGAAAGAGTTCAAGTTCAAAAACTATCTCCTTAGGCTAGAATGCATACGAAAGGATCGAAGGAGGCGGCAGGACATGACCTGTATGCCAATGAGCAAGTCTGTATACTTGCGGGAGAACAAAAATTGGTTGGAACCGGAATAACCATCGGGCTACCTCAAAACACCTACGGGCGCATCGCCCCGCGAAGTGGTTTAGCAGTCAAATACAGACTCACAACCAACGCGAGGGTAATAGACGCGGACTATACCGGGGAAATAAAGGTGGTCCTGGTTAACCAGGGTACCAACCAGTTCCAGGTAGAACCAGGCGATCGGATAGCACAACTGATTATCAAAAAGATCAATACGGAAAAACTATAGGAAGTATAGGAACTGCAAAAGACGGATCGAGGAATGAAAGGATTCGGAAGTACAAGCAAGTCTGAAAAAGACAAGAAACCGATCAGCATCAGCGAAATATCAGCAAAGGCATTCGGAAGCTTCTACTAAGAGGAGACACAACGGGCATCCTAAGATGGGACCCAATTCACGACGAGATCTACCTGGAAAAGATCAATATCAGCACCGAACTGGCAATCAAGGAAAAACAAAGGAAGAAGGAGGAAGAAAGACATAACCTCCAAGAAACGATACCAAACGACTATCATGAATACCTCAATGTGTTCGAAAAAGGGGAAAAGACAACATTACCACCCTATTGAAAAGGAATTGACCTAAGCATCGACCTGGAACCAGGGGAGGAAGGACCCAACAAAAAGATATATCCGCTCAGCTACAACGAAATCCAGGAATTGCACAAATATATCAAGCAAAACAAAGCAAGAGGATGGATAAGAGAAGTGAAGGCCGAAAGAGCATCACCAATCATGTTCGTGAAGAAAAAGGATGGAAGCCTACGACTATGCGTGGACTATCGAGTACTCAATAAAGTCACAAAAAAGGACTGGTATTCATTACCATTGATAGGCGAATTCCACAAAGAGGAAACAGAATACTTAGGATTCGTGGTCAGCCAAGAAGGAGTCAAAGTCGACAAGGTCAAGACTCAAGCCATATGGGAATAGCAACCGCCAAAGACAAAAACCAAAATTCAACACTTCCTAGGATTTTGCAACTTCTATCGAAGATTTATACAAGGATTCAGCAGAATAGCAAAACCGTTATACGAACGAACACATAAAAAATATGACGGCAAATGGAAATGGGAAGCCGAAGAACAACAGGCCTTTGACAAACTCCGAAAGGCACTCACCACGACTCTGGTACTAGTACACTAGCGGCCCTCTTCACGCACGCGAGAAGCGTTACCGTGTGGACCATATAGAATGGTGAAAAAAGAAAAGATTATAGCTTTAAGTGAAAATAGGTTTTAGGGTATAGGGTTTATGTAAAAAAGTTGAAAAAAAAAAAAAAAGCAACTACAATATAAAACAGACATATAAAAGAAATAAAAGGATAATAAATTAGTGATAGGAGTAGAAGATAAAGAATAGGTGAAAAAGAAGAGACAGGAAAAGTATAGAAATTAAAAACAAAAAATATGTGAAAAAACAAAAAGGGGAAACTTGTACCTTCAGAAAGAAGATCATCATTAGGTATAGAAGAGCCAGCCAATTGCAATCAGTACAGGTTCAGATCCTAAGTACCTTTAGAACTTAGATCATAAGGTATAGGATCGTCACCTATTGTACTGGATACCTTCAGATATAATATCATCATGAGGTATAGTATAAAGAGCCCTCAGTAGGAAATCCAACCCCAATTCTACCTTCAGATCTAAGATGATCATCATTAGGTGCCAGCGAGTGTACTACTGCTGGATTATATCACTATTAAGAATCAAGTTAGAATTACAAAGACATCATAAACAACCAAGAGCGAAGGAGAAACTTACTTTCATATAGTCCTTGCAGCACCTCTGGGAACACCACATTTGCTGTGCTGTTAGGACTATTACTGGATGGTAATAGAGTAAGACCATCCAGAGAGGTTACCCGCGACAAGGCAACATAAAGCTGACCATGTGTAAAGGCATCGGAGCGGAGATCCACTCCAACCTTCTCAAGACTCTGTCCCTGGGATTTGTTCACTGTCATGGCAAAGCACAACCGGACTGAGAACTGTTTTCTTTCAAGAATGAAAGGCAGATCTTCATCGCTAGTCGTAAGCTTTATCCTAGGCAGGAGGCGGATCTCACCATCCTATTTACCACCCAGTATCGCAACCTGTAGACAATTGCGAGCTATTCCTAACAATCTTAATCTAGTCCCATTACACATCCCATTCTTCGGACTCAGATTCCGGATGAGGATTAGTGGTACTCCAATCTTGAGTTTGAGACATGATGGTGCTATTGAGGCCAAGTTGATACTTTGCAAGTACTCCAGTGCATAGGGCTCTGCAGCAGCAGCTTCATCACTAAGTTCTACCTTATTGGCAGCTTCAAAGCAATGTTCTGCACCCGGCATCCTATCGAGCAGCAAGTTATTGAAGTCATTCACGGTATCATTCTTGAAGGCCAAAATAGCTCTTCCAATGAGAGTCCCATGAGACCCAACCGCTTCATTCAACAGTGCCTGTGGGTAGAGTTGCTCACAAAGTTCATCTACAGTTGCTACTCTGCGGATGTAGGCCGGCAATTCCAATCTACCATGCATGGTATGATCGATCACTATACTTTTGAGAAAGTCGATGAAGATCTGATTGGAATCATTAGCTGCAATCCGCATAGTTGTCTTTAGCCTCAATACGTGCAGAGAACTCCAAATAGAACTGTGTCTCAGAGAAGCTTGCACCGTTGCCTGCCTTGAACCTCTCCGAACCACCGGCAAGATTTGGGCAAAATCACCACCCAAGACAGTTGTGATTCCACCAAACAGCGAGCGGTCACCTACTGGACAGATATCATTCAGTGTCCAACTCACTGCCTCAAAGCAGGTCTTATGTTGCATTGGCACCTCATCCCAAATGATCAATGAAGTACGTCTGATCAATTGTGCAAGAGGTGAGTTGCTATGAATATTGCATCCACTGAAGGCAGTGGACAATGGAATCTTGAATCTGGAGTGAGCTGTTCGACCCCCAGGTAACAATTGTGCTGCAATCCCAGAGGATGCAACACAAAGGACAACTTTTCCCCTAGCCCTGAAATAACTGTATAAGCAATTATAGAGGAAAGTCTTCCCTGTCCCAGCAGGTCCTTGAAGAAAGAAACCAGAACTCCGATGGAGACGCGGATTAGGTTCCTCCTGCTCCACGGCACTCACTATCTCCTCAAAGCAGGCAAGCTGCTCAGGATTTAGCTTATCCCGCATCATCACATAGGCTTCCTGCTCCTGTACAGCATTGTAGCTGTTTTCTTCCTCCAAGACTGGGTTGACGAAGTTGGGTACACCGCAAGCCCAATTAAGGACTGGTACTGGTAACCCAAACTCAGCCAAGGTTCTACCAAATTCAAGCAAATCTTGCTGGATAAGGTACAGACCATAGTCAAGGTGCAGCTCACCCTCAAATATCTCCATGCCCACAGGTTGTGGGGACCTGCCACTTGTGATCAGGTTTGGAAGATCGTCACACATACTATCACCGAATGACTCCCAAATCAGATTCGGGTCGGTAATAGTAGTGTACTGGAGTGCCAAAGCAAACAGATGTCGCAATGCCCTACCAGTCAAGAACTCCGCACCTTCTCTAAACATAGCCACCCACTCCCCGTCATCTTCCAACAGTCTCAATACTATGCAGACCCCCTTAAATGTAGGATACACAGTACCATCAACCGTACGCAAATGTTCAAAGCCCATAGGACCTCTTAAGATGGTCAACAGCATGCGGAGATAATATCTCTCACCCATGAATGGACTTGCGGAGTACATGCGTCCAACAGAGAATCCCTTTTGCCTCCTTTTCCAACCCAGCTTTCGCTGGTAGACAAAATGCTCAGGGAACTCATGGTACAAGTACTGCCGCCCATCCTCATTCTTCTGATTGTAGTCAAAGAATCCAATCAGAGTTGATAAGGAAGACTCTATCAGCTCCCGTATCATCGCAGGATTTTCAAGGCCTTTGAAGTAGACGGGCTGCTGGCCTTCCAAGTGGAGAGCTAGGTGCATCACGGGTGGGTACTCCTTGTGAGAATCAAATTCGAATAAGCGCCACACTGCCTCAGTTGGTCCAATGTACCTTCCATGGAGGTAGCGCTTTATCTCATCGACCTCTGAGTCCACCACAGCTGTCACCCGATCGCCCCCCTTGTAAATGTACTTGTGAATGTACTTTACAGATTGAACCGACCCGCATACTTCCACATTGATGTGAGCATTATACCTCAAAGAGAGATAGGGGCTGTAGGGGACGACGCTCCGATTGTCCACAGGAACCATCAATGTACCCCCTGATCCTTGAACACGAACGGTAAAGGATTGACCACTATTCCGCCTCCTATAGAGGGGATATCCATTCGCCTGGATGTTTGTCTCCTCCTGAAATTCACGGGGATAACCCTTATGACAGGTGGAGACAACATGGGGGTTCAAATCTTTCATGCAAAGGGCATGCCCATTACCTCCAGCACATTGAGTGTGGAGCATAGTGCTCTGAATAATTGACCGCAACTGCTGTCCCATCTCATCATCATCAGTAGGGAGCTCAGCAGAAATAAAGCGGTCAATAACGTAATTTACCCATTAGCGGCTCGCTACCGGTATGCGGCTCACCATGGCAACCACTGGAAAATCAAATGTAGATTTTATTATCTCAATAAGTAGTAGTGCTACCATATTGAAATTTGGCTGAAGGCTACTTTTCAATATGGAGAATCAGAATCTGTAGTGTTTATTTAATAATAAAAAACAATTCTTCTTGTATACTCACTTTATTACAGACTAGGTCAAATAGCGTATTGCTTACAATAGTAGGCAAGAAAATTGAAACCTACTGCAAAAATATTTGTTGAAGCCAATAATAAGATCTCCTAGGTCTTACATTAAACAGATGAACTGTTTTGGTATTTGTTTGTAGCTATTGGGGAAGGTATTGTGACACTAAATACAAGTGAAGCCAAATCTGTATCTTATAAAGCTGACAGGGTGATATTTGCCAATGGGGTTCACGTAATATTCTATTACTTAGTGATATTCTTTATTTAGTTTACCTCAAAGGTAGTACAAACTTCCAAGGCAGTTGGTTAACACTTGAAAATTTTATTTATTAGTAATTAAAAAGAAATTTAGAGAGAAATAGTCTCCTTTAGCCTCCACAATACAGGCTACAGAGATACAATAAGGTCTAAAGCTCTATTATATGGTCGACCAATGTGGCTTAAGCCCTGGAAAAAACTATAGCCATCCTAGGCATGCGGATTAAGTGATTTTACATATCAACTCCAACAAGAATGAATTTTCTACATTATTTTCAGTGTCTTTTCAGTTCAGGTGTAATATCTCCTCATTTCCATGGTTAGGCTGGCTAAGGTTTATTGCATAACTTTAACTATATGGCCAGACCATATAATAGAGCTTTCAGCTTTATCCTGCCTCTGTAGCCTGCATTGTGAAGGCTGCAGGACTGTATTCTGCCCCAAACCCCCCCCCCCAATCACCACAGAATAAAAATTTTCAAGGTTTACCCAACTCTCTTGAAAGCTTGTATTCTCTCTTAGGCCAACTAAATAAAGTATATCAGAAATTAATAGAACATTACAAGAGCCCCATTGACAAATACCATCTGGTCAGCTTTATAAGAAATAGGTTTTGCTTCACTTATCATTAGTGTTGCTTTACCTTCCCCAATATCTACAAACAAATTCCAAAACTGTTAATCTATCAAATGTAAGACCTAGGAGATCTTCTTAGTGGCTTAAACAATTATTTTTGTAATTGGTTTCAATTTTCTTTACTACTATTGTAAGCAATAAGCTATTTGACCTAGTTTGTAATAAAGTGAGTATACAAGAAGCATTTTTTATTATTATTAAATAAACGCTCTAGATTCTGATTCCCTATATTTAAAAGTACCTTCCAGACAATTTTCAATATTATAGCACTACTATTGATGGAGATAATAAAATCTACATTTGGTTTTCCAGTGGTTGCCATGGTGAGCCGCATACCGGTAGTGAGCCGCTAATGGGTAAATTACGTTATACCCAGCCGTCAGGAACTCTGGTGTGGTCTTCAAGAAGAGCAGAAGATGGAGGTGAGGGAGGCCTCGCTTCTGATACTCGATGGTCCAAACCCAGCCCTGGCAATGCCCAAAGATTTGTTTTGTTTTAATTTGATCTAGTAGATCCCGTACCTTGAGATTGAAAACTCTAGCTACGAGATCTGGACGATCTGCTGCAGTCTGACCAGGGAACAACTCCATCACAATCTCAGACCATTTGGGATTGGCAGTGAATGTGATGAACAGAGATGGTTTGCCAAAGTGGCGCACCAGAGCCATGCTCTCCTGGTAGAGCTGCTGCATAAATCTATCCCCACCGGTGAACGTGGATGGCAGGATAATCCTTCTCCCGACCTGCGCAAAATTGACGTCATCTGCGCTCATCGCATCCTGTAGCCCATTGTACAAATCAGTTCGCAAGCGAGCCTGATTTGACCGCAGCCAGTTGAGCTTGTTCTGATCTGTAATCGCCCAAGCATCAACTACCAATTACTGCAGTAACCTCTGGGCCCGAAGGATAGTTGATGGCTCATCTGTCCTAGTGTGGAGGCGGAAGCGGTAGAAGGCTCTCTGGGACAACCTGTCCTTGATGCGACTGTTTCCAACCAGGTTGAGCCTTCGTCCCCAATGCCACCCTGGTTCACCATAGGGAAATAGGAGAACATAATGGAGAGGTAGATAGGAGGCATGATTGGGGTTGATGATGGAGAATCCTCTATTAGGTACCACTCCGTTGGATCGCTCCGCCAAAACAATGTCCCTGAATCCGCCATCACCATATTCCTCGGGCAGGATCATGGAGACTTCATCCGCCGTTGGAAGGTTCTCCCTTCTCATGTCTGCCCCGGACTCTACAATCAAACTCAACTTTGGATCCAGGATGATGCGGAAGTTTTGCTCATCCTCAGAGATTGTTGCCAACCTCTTTTTGGCTGTATGATACAGCCGAATGTAAGGGCAAGTCTCCTGCAACATCCCAGTAAGTGAGCTGATCAAGGCCCCATCTAGATCTAGAGCTCCAGCGGATCGCACTTGGGCCGCATGGGCCGGATCATAGAGGTAGACCTGCGAAAATCGGGCATCCTGACCACTGGGTGCAACCAGTGGTCCTTGATGATGGTAGACCGCACCATGAACTTGGAAAAGTTGAAAACCTTCTCCAATCGCGGTTGGGAGGTCATCCATATTGTAGCTGATGGATGTGAATGCAAACTGGCTATTCCAGTGCCTCAGCCCCTCCCTAAATCTTCTTGATGCTGGTTCCATTCCCGTCATCAAGGTATGTAGGGGTTCTGGTAGTGGCCGCATTCTTTCAACCATAGCATCCCCTCCCTTGCAACAGGACTCGAAAGCACCTGCTACTTGGTTGGTTCTTTCTTTAGACTTCTCAGCACGCCAGTGCAGGGCATTGCAGCCACTGCATACAACATTCATCTGACCCAGATCACTCTGGGTCCAATGTGCCCGCTTCTCAATAAATGCTGTGAACACTCTAGTCTGCAGGGCGAGCGCTCCAGAGATATGTTCAACAGCAAGTATAGGAGCGGCGGGCTGTTGCTCTGCTTGTGCTGAGTGTCTTTGATCCCTCTGTGTAGCCTAATAGGATGGTTGTTAGTTCTTTGCTTCACCAATTATATAACAGTTCAATAATGATATTAACTTACCAAACATTCGCGACAACTGCTCTGTAACCTTCCTCCCAGTGTGCGATCAAATTCTCCCACTCCTTTCTCTTCCCGGCATCTTATACAGCTCCGCAGCTCCATCCTATTCTCTAAACCTGTTTGCTCATGGTATAGTAGTGTTTCACATGGTTCCAACAATTGATAGGAAGAGGGAAGAGCAAAGGGGGCTATGGGTAGGGCACTTACCTGTTCTTGTATTGGTACCAGTGGTGCTGGTTGACTGGTAGCTGGAGGCGAGTAGTCGAATAGTCCGGTCGCTGTGGTTGTTGGAAGTATATATGCGGGTGGTGGTGGTACTGGGGGTGCTGGGGGTGCTGGGGATGCTTGGGGTGCTTGGGGAGCTGGTGGTGCTGGTACTGCGGGGAGTGGTGGGGGCTCTCGGAGCACTCTTCTCCTGTCCTTTTATTCCAAAGTACTAAGTTAGAATATACAGTTGTGCCAGATTCGTAGCCAACAATTTGAAGAGTACCTACCAAGCATGGTCTGCAAGATCTCATGCGGCGGCCATTTGAATTAATATTAAAGGCATTCAATGGTTTCTTGTGCCTGCACCGTCCACACATATGCATGGCAGGCATCATTTTTCCTGGATTCAGTATTAGCAAGTTGGGAAATCAATATATTGGGGAGAGTTAGTGGGGATGAAGGTTTAATAGTTGCTGAAATTGTTCTTTTTTTGTTATGAAAAAGCGGAAAAAGAAGAAAAGAAATTGAGCTCAAGCGGACCGAGGTGGTTGAGCAGGGAGGGAAGAGAAGGAGGAGGAAAATATTGCTAATATGGAAGAAGCTGGTTGCAGTGCCAAGGATTTTTCAATCTTACTTTTGCTCTGTTACCCTGCTGAGATATAGCAGAAATGCCAAGCCAAAACAGTTTTCTTGTCATTTTGCCAATTCTGAAGCTTTATGGTAATTTCACATCCTCAACTAAGCAGTGTTTTTTGCATCACTACTTTGCTTATCTTTTCAACGTATTTATTTAGCTTCTCAATCTTGTACTCAGGTGGTTGGAATTGGAAACAAATAGGTTTGGTTGTTTTGGTGGAAAAATAGATCAGAGATTGGTAGAGTCTAGGCAGTGTCGCCAAGCCACCCCTGCTGGTTACCTTTCTCTTTTTTTTCATTGGCTTGCAATTTTCCTCTCCACTCCTATTTCTTTCCATTTCCATCTCACTTTATCTCCTTCTTTCCTTTATCTATCTCTCCTTTTCCTCCCTTTCTTTCTCCCTTTTTTCTGAATTTTTATGCATCGCTGGGTGCCGCTATCGCGGTTTCCTTTTCCTCTTGCTGGCATTCCTCTCCCCAATTTGAAGGGTTGAGGAGAGGGAGGTTTGCCCAGCAACTGTGGGGAGGACTATCAGATGGATCGTCCGAGATAGCCAACGTCGTCGGCCAATGGGAGGCCCCTGATCGTTGATAAGATCGTTTTTTGAGATCGGTTTTCCAGTACATATATAGATTTTGATCCGACACGACCTATCAAAATCGAGACGGACGCATCGAAATATGTATGCTCGGGCATAATATCACAACAATGTGAAGACGGGAAGTGGAGACCAGTAGCCTACAGGTCCAAAGGAATGAGAGACGCTCAACTCAACTATGATGTACACGACAAGGAATCATTAGCCGTAGTACAAGCGTTCGAAGAATGGAGAAGATATACTCAACTTGAAGGCAGCCGATACCGCATTCAGGTCTTCACCGACCACAAAACCCTTACAACATTCATGACGACTAAGGCCCTAACGGACAGACAAAGACGATGGGTGCGGAAGTTGAGTCAATACAACTTCAGAATCATATATCGACCAGGAAGAGAAGGGGGAAAACCAGATGCCCTTACAAGAAGGACAGGAGACATACAAACCCTGAAGGAGAAACAACTATCGAAACAAGAAGGAATATTACTGCCCAAAGAGCAGTTCTGAGAGGAAGCAGCAATCGAAGAAATGGAACTAAGCGAGTTCCACGACAAAGACGAAGGAATGATACGAGACGCATCAAAGACAGACGAAGAAATCCAAAGAATCAAACAGGCTCTGAAAGCGGAGGATAAAGAATTAAAAGAGGTAGCATTAGGGCTATGCCAATAGAAGGATGGATACCTATAGTACTAAGGAAAGATATGGGTCCCCGATAACGAAGAGATAAGGACGACTATTATCTCCAAATACTATGACCAACCACAAGCGGGACATGGAGGAACGGCAAAAACGACCAAACTTATCGGAAGACGATACTATTGGCCAAAGATAAGAGAGACTATCAAGAGATATGTCAAGAATTGCGATACATGTCAAAGGACTAAAGTCGTACGACATGCACTATATGGTCTTCTACAATCAAACAAAGCGCCAGACAGACCTTGGAAGTCGATAACCATGGATTTTATCACAGACCTTCCGAAGTCCGAAGGATATGACACAATACTAGTCGTCATCGACCGCATGACCAAAATGAGTCATTTTATTTCATGCAAAAAAGAGCTGGACGCACGGCAGTTTGCAAAACTGTTCTTGAGGGAGATAGTCAGGCTACACGGAATACCACGAGATATCATCACAGATAGAGGAACACTATTCACATCGGACCTATGGAAAAGAACAATGGAAGAACTCAGGATTGAGCGAAAATTAAGCACGGCATTCCACCCTCAAACAGATGGACATACAGAAAGAACAAACGCGATACTAGAACAATATCTCCGAGCATACATCAACTACCAACAAGATGATTGGTGCGGATATCTGCCCCTGGCAGAATTTGCATACAACAACGAATATCAAGAAACGATCAGGAACACACCCTTTGTCGCAAACTACGGAATCAACCCTGAATACAAGATGATAGGATATCTGATCCAAGGAAATCAGAAGAAACCAGAAGAAATGACTCAACTACATGAGTCATTACGAAACGAAATGGTTGCAGAACAATTATGACAAAAAGAATATTACCATCGACACCGAAAACCAGATCCGAACTTACAACCAGGAGATATGGTGTGGTTACTACCACGAAATATCAGGACCACGAGACCATCAAAGAAACTGGACTATAAGAAAATCGGACAATTCAAAATCTTGGCAAAGATTAGAACAAGCGCTTATAAGCTAGACCTACCGCCATCAATGGCAATAGACAAAACATTCCACATCTCACTCCTCGAACCTTACCAAGACAACCAATTCCCCTCACAAATTCAAGAACCTCCTCCGCCTATCGTAATTGAAGGTGAACAAGAATATGAACTTGACGAAATCATCGACTCTCAACTCCACTACGGAAAGCTCCAATATCGAGTTAAGTGGAAAGGATACTCACCAGAATACAACAAAGTCTGGTACCCTTCGGAAAACTTTAACAACGCTCAACATGCAGTCCAGCAATTCCACCAACGATACCCAGGTAAGCCAAGACTGGGTAGAACTCAAAGTCGAACTCAAACCCGACCAAGGCTGGAGAGACAACGAGTCCAGCCCATGGCCATTTCCGCCTACTAGCCTGGGCTACAACATGCCAACGGAATAAGAACTGGACGAAAGACAAGCAAAGGCAATTGAAACAGCAAAACACAATGGACTATCATGGACAGCATGCTATGACGATGGGTGCTTCATACACCTTAGCGAGAAATAAGGACAAGGGTGGTACCCATAAGAACTAAAACGGAAAGAACGAACCTCGAACGAAGAACACAAAAAGATACATTGGGAACAATGTTTTCGAAAGGATTGCCGGTCTCATAAGAATGAGAAAATCAAAGCCGGCTACGACTCGAGGTCGGAAAGCAGAAAGGAACCCCTTACAAAAAGGGACGAAAAAACAAGGAAAGCAAGAGAAACCTTGAGGACACGGTTGGCTGGGGAGGGGAGCGAAAATTCAGAAACGATTACGGTTCCGGACCCGGAAAGTCTACGAAGGCAGATTGACGAACTGCTAGACGAACGGGACCATCTACAAGAACGACTGAAGGACTAACGATTATTGATCGAAGATCAACAATACAAAATATCGGAACAACAACGAGCCCTAGAGGTCAGCAACCTCATTCTCGAAGTTGTACGCAAAATGTGGAGAGACTCCGAAGATGTTATTCGAAGAATGAGGAGAGAGGCGAGACTTTGGGAAGTAGGGTGACGGATTTAGGACTTTGAGCATCGTGGGACCAATGCTAGGGGGAGAGGGAGCTAATGTAACAAACGGTGACTAGCAGGAAAGGTTTTCACATGACTTATACTTATAAGTCATAGGGTTTAGTATCTCACATGACCACGCGATAGCGTGTCATTCCTTTGTTATGATTGGTGTATTGTTTTTGACATGACTCACGATTGTGGTTATATGATTATGACTTTCGCACATGACTCATAGTTATGAGTCATGGGTTTCACGCATGTGACGCGAGTTGCGCACATGATAGGTTTATTGTGTTAGTTGTTATTGCGCAGTGACTCGTACGAGTCAGCTGATGGATTTCACATTATGACTCACTTATGAGTAATAGGGGCGCGTGATGCGAAGGATGAGTTATGAGTTGCGGGAAGAACGGTTATAACAGAGAGCCCTTACGGCCTCTTGGTTTAGAGTTCTTCATGCAATCATCAAAGTTATTTTCCTACAATATACTTTATCTTTATTACACTACCGGGCCGAGGACATAGTGTCTTTCACGAGCTTAGCGATATACTGTACGAGACCGGAGTCTGTATACTCAGCGGTCATTGTTCGTACGTATTGAAGATAGTGCGATTGCTATCAGAAAGAAGGTTACCTGATGCAAGTATTGCCCGAAGGGAAGAGGATTGTTATATCATGCAACGTTTTCTGGACGTACTTCGTCCTCTTTGAGCCGTTGCACGGTCCATTCTCGCTTGACTACTACTTTAGTTTATCCGGCATGACCCCTCGCGCCAGGAATTGTTCCGTTATGCATTTCCGCCCCACAACGGAATCATGCTTCCCGGCAGCCCAAACACGCCGTTGTCTTGTCCATTCCAGCTTTGACCTTTCCTCTAAAGTTTATCCGGCATTACCTCTCCCACGACGCATTGTTCCCTTGTTGACCCAAACATCCTGTTCTGAATTTCCTATTGACAAACTCTTCGCGACTCCGAAAGTCCGCAATGCACCGTTCCCCGTAGTTCTTCTGCTTTCCTAATTCTAGCTTATTTCTCCCCTTACTCCTTGCCATTGCCCCATGACCTAATCCAGCCCCAATAATTTCTCCGAGTATACAATATCTAAGCGGACGCTATTCGTCGCTTTCGCAACGATGACTGTCCATTATTTAATGATGCGTGGCCTTGCGCTGGCTTATTCCTTCACTTTTCTCACCTTCCTGCCTTCTTTATGGCTCTTTGGGACTTTCCTTCGGCCCCAAGCGACTTTCCCCTGATGTCTTTTTCACAAACTGAAATGAAGTCTAATTCTAAGTGGCATATTCAAAATAATAATAATAATAATAATAATAATAATAAGCTCTTTTATTTGTTTATTTTATTTAAATCTACATTTGTCCCAAATAGGACGTTACGCATCCCCATCCAACTCCTCTTCGGGAGCCTCAACTGCCTTCCCAGCTTCGGGATCTGAATGATCGTCCTCCACCTCACTTTCCTCATCGCCTGAAATTTGCAAATCCAAATATCCTGCGGCTTCTCTGTCCTCCAGTGGGGCACGAGACTCCTGATCCAGTATCAATCCGCCCTCCCGCAGCATTTTCTTAATACGTTTTTTTGTATCTTCAACGAGTTTATCTCGCACTCCTGGCAGCAGTCTTTGCCAGGTAGCACGCTGTTGAAGATAGACATCTACATTTTCTAGTGAGTCCGATAGGCTTTACAACGGCGGATTTGAACCTTTAAACGAGTCAATACTAACTTTGTGCTGTCACAGCGGAAACATCTGGAGGTTGAACAAATGGTCCGGAACTCCAAACCTTCAGAGAATGATACAGACATGCCGTGGTAAGGCATATCAGGACGTCGTTAGTATGATTAAGAAATGATTTATCGGTGCTCCCTCGCATTCTCGAACCCCGGTACCACTTATGAAACAAGAGTTTTGCTATCTCTGGCGCAGAAAAGTGCCAACCACAGTCCTGTCTGAGTAAGCCTTATCTTGTCTCACGGGGGACGATCAGAGTTTACTAACTTGTTGTTTACTTGAGTAGCATGTAAACCGATCATTTTCGAGCAAATAGGTAACTCACACCTTTATTTCAGTTGGCGGTTTTTGCGAAAAGTCATGCAGGTCCTCAATCATGTTCTTGCTCTCTGAAACTAGATGTGACCTGGCATTAGACTGCCTCGATTTCAACTAAATGTATCTAATTAGCCGTGATCAGTCTCCAATAGGACGTTCTTCGTCAATTAAAGGACTTACAAAAGTCATTACCCGCCTTTCCATTACCCTATTTCCCCAACCTAACTTTCTAGCTGCCTTTACCCAATAACCTTCCAGAAGCTTATCGGTTTCGGCAAGCTTTACAAAGCGATTAACAAACCACGTATGATACCGGACCATATTTGCAGCGTTCTCAAAGATAATCCTTGCCTCACGCTGCAATGTATTGCTTTTTGCCGATAGTGTGATAGGGGTCCCGATATTAGCCTCTGGAAAGTCTGGATCAGCTATACTACGTCGTGAATGGGACGGCATAATTTCTTCCTCTTCAGGCGTATCAGGAATATAGGGTGACAATTGTGATGAATCGTCTCTGAGATGGCCGGAATGTAATTGTGCTGCCTACTCTTATGATGCAAGCCCCTGCCAAGGGCCATTTAGAACCCCCTGTGAAGGGCTATTTAGAACCGGCGTTGGGGTGTCCTCCGTACTCTTTCTTATAAGCATGTCAATTAAAAAAATTATTAGATTTACTTACATATCTTATCCGGCTCCTGACCCTCCGTGGAAGTGGCTGCGGGAGTGGTTCAGCAGGACGTCGTTCATCCCATCGGCGACGTCTAGGAGGAAGGTCATCATCGTCAACATCTGTAGGTTGCTCTTCCTCAAAATGAACTCGTCGTTGTGTTTCCGGTGCTGGCGTTGAAATATCTGCGAAGGCTACTGGAGGTCTCGACGATGATGCCTGGGCTCGGGGGGCTAGTCCTACTACTCTGGTCAAGAATGTGATATTTAAGTTTTGGGAGAGCTCACATTGGCCTCCAGGAGGCGTGACTGACTTCTGCTCGTATTTCCATTCATGATGGCGCATTTATATGAAAGAACTAGAGGAGAAAAAGGAATTAGATGTAGAGATAAAAGTCCCGACAGGAATCGAACTCACGACGTCGTATTGGGGACGAACAAGCTTTATGTTATTGGTACTACACGGACTCCTAGCTATGACCCAAGGTCTGTGAGAATCATTGGCATGGGCTCGGACTATCCTACAGCCATTTGGCCTCCGATTGTCTTAAAGGCTATATGTACGGATGGCTCTGAGCCGAATAGAGACTGTATATTCGGGATTGCCGGGACAGGATTTCATATGCGGGGCTTGGATGAACATAACTTATCATTTCAAAAGATTGGATTATACATACTAGGATAGGATAAAGGATAAAAGGGACGTTTAGCGTCCCAGAAAAGCTTTCTATTGCACTCAACTAATTCTAAAAATAAAAAGACTACTAAAAACCTTGAAATCTAAGACTACCGGGTAAAATATAGGAAAGCCAGATGACAGCGCAAACAGGATTAAGACAATGATTAATAGATAGAAGCAAAGCAGAAGCAAAGAAGGAAAGCCCGTAAAACCAAAGAACAATTACCCAAAGGCTCAAAGAAGACGCAGCCCGGCACAAAATGAGTCCCAGAAAACCCAACAAATGGATAGAAACGAGAGCAAAACAAAGGAAGAAAAAACCCATCAAATGAACGAGAGCCCACCCAAAAGACCCAAGAAGACACTACCCGGCACAAACAAGCCCCAAACCCCCCCCCGGTGCCGAACCCATGGATAGAAATGAAACCAAAACCTAAGAAAGCCAGTGAAATAAAAGAAAAAACCACCCAAAAGCCTAAAGAAGACGCTGCCCGGCGCAAACACACCCTAGTCATTGCCCCCATTGCCCCCATCACCACCATCACCCCCACCGTTATCATCAGCGCCTTCCTCAATAGCGTCATGTACTGACACCTCATACCCGGGAGGTGGGATCCCTGGGGGAATAGCCACTATTGGGACATCTTGTCCTGCATATCGGCTCATATACGCCGGCCCCTGACTCACTCGAGCGCGCGAAATCAGTTCCTAGGAGTGGGTCTGGAACCTAACAACCCTAAGATCATTGCTCAGAATTCTCCTCTGGCAGCCATTGTGGGACCTAAGAAAGGCCCTTCTGCGCTTGCATGGCGCTCCACATCGTCCTCCTCATCAGAGTCAGACTCTGGCTCAGTGTAGAACTCGGCAACGTCGAATT